>OW026360.1:60300048-60335048 GCA_932273835.1 Sarcophaga variegata | reverse complement strand
AGCTTCTAGAGCGGAGAATCAGAAGCTATTTGCTGATGTACGAGAAGCTTCTAGAAGCGAAAATCAGAAACTGTTAGCTGAAGTGCAAGAAGCTTCTAGAACCGAAAATCAAAAACTTCTAGCTGAAGTGCAAGAAGCTTCTAGAGCCGAAAACCAGAAACTGCAAGCAGCAATTTTGACGAAAATCGAAAAGGAGCTCGAAGCGACATCAGGGAAGCTGCAGGAAATACACGAGTCGGTCAGCAAACGACTTTCTGGTGTGGAGGAAAGGATGTCACATTTAGAAAGGACCGTCGACACGAAAGTGAACGATTTGGGAAAGACCGTCGACGGAAAACTGGTGATAATGGAAGAGAAGATCAACAACCTCCAAAGCCAGCGACCGGAACCAGTGCGAGTCGTTTCGGAAAGTACCGGCAGGATAAGAACACCTTGCTTTGATGGTAGCTCACCCCTATCCGTATTCAAATTCCAATTTGAGACAGTAGCCAGCAGAAACGGATGGGACGACGGAGAGAAGACTGTCGAACTAATTCTGGCGTTAAAAGGTGTCGCAGCTGAGATTCTAGAAACCATGCCAGCCAGCAGCAGAAACAACTACAACGACTTAATGGTGGCGTTGCAGCGTAAATTTGGCGATGAGCACAAACGGGAACTATACCGCATGGAGTTGAGATGCCGGGCACAAAAGGCAAATGAGTCATTACAAGCCTTTGCAATGGAGGTTGAGAGATTAGTGCAGCTCACATACCCAGGAGAAAACCATCCATTGATAGACAACTTTAAGACCGAGGCGTTTGTTAATGGCATACGCGACCCTGATATTAAACTGGCGGTATGTTCTACACAGAAGACAACTTTTGCAGAGACCGTGGCCTTCGCACTAGCCCAGGAGACCGCTCGCACGATTTCTAGACCACAAGTTAGTAAAGTGCGAAAAATGGAAGTCGTGGAGGAGGAGGAATGCCTTTTGGACAAATTTAAACAGATGTTGAAGCAAGTTTTGCGAGAAAATGGACAAAAGGCTAAACTCAAATGCTTCAACTGTGGAAAGAGTGGCAATTTCCAAAGAAACTGCAAAGCGCCACGCAAGAGATCAAGATCCGCCTCACCATCAAGGAATAAGAAACGGGCGAACTACCAACCATCTTCACAAGAGTCCCCGTTAAACTAAAACGAGCTAGCGCTGAGGGGCAAGTGCTGGCCCCCACAAGCGAGCGCCCCACAATCTCAATATCAGTGATGCAACAGAACAACAACAACCTTACGGCGTGCGGATACATAAATGGCAGACCACATACCGTCACTATAGACACCGGGGCGACGCAGTCTATCATTAGGCCAGATGTAATGAAGGGAAAGTGTGAGGCACTTAGCAATGTAAGACTACGGACAGCTACGGGAGAGTCTGCCACCGTCCACGGAAAAACAGAGGCGAAGGTGACTATAGCCAACATTAGTGTAAGTCACATCTTTATTGTTGCCGATATTGTGGACGAGGTTATAATTGGTGCCGATTTCATGATAGCTCATGTCATCAATTTGAATATGGGGCAACAGATTATGAGTTGGCGAAATGTAGAAATACCTCTAGACGTGGGGTACAAGCATCAAGTGCACGCAAGAAGGATAGTTGCGGCCGAACAACTCAAATTGCCAGCTCAGAGTGAATCACTGATATGGGCGCGTATGGATGGAGATTGTGTGGAAAACCGCTTGTGGGTTGTGCAACCAGTAGAAATACAGACGGATTTAATATCAGCAAAGGCTCTCGTCAAATCCACAGAACAGAGAAAAGTCCCGGTGAGAGTGCTAAATCTATCAGGCCATGAAAGAGTCGTATGTAAAAACTCAGAGGTGGGCCAATGTGTTCCAGTAGAGGCGGTAATAAACAGCGAACAAACGCCGCAATCTGCCGAAATGTCAACCAAGGATCAGAAGGAATTTGGTGAAAATGTGGAGAAATGGATAGAAGGTTTAGCAGCTGCAGAGAAAACCAAAGCCAAAAAGCTGCTAAAGAGGTATGCTTTCGCTTTCGCCACGACCAACAAAAGGCAAGCAAGAACAGCTATGGTCAAACACGAAATTGATACTGGCGAAGCGAGACCGATAAAGCAGGCACCCAGAAGCATACCACTGGCGAAGCGTAATGATCTACAAAGTGGGTATTGGCAGGTGGAGATTGCAGACAAGGACAAAGAGAAAACCGCATTCAGTGCGAACGGCGGCTTATGGCAGTTTAAGGTTATGCCATTTGGACTCTGTAATGCTCCGGCCACATTCGAGCGGCTTATGGAACGTATGCTAAAGGCTTTTGTGGCTTTTGTTTATCGTTTTTATTGTTAAACGATATAAGGTCGTTTCGTTTTGCGTAACACTGCCGCCCACTTAAGCCTGTTCGTCCCGAATAGGCTCATAATCTCCTTTCCCATATTTTGCCAGTCGCTCTATGTGTACGACCTTCATTTTTGTTCGGGGGCTGTTAGCTTTCTGTATCCTGTACACGACATCGTTTAACCGTTTAATTATTTTATACGGTCCATCCCAGCTGGTTTGTAGCTTGGGAGATAATCCTTTCTTCCGCTTTGGGTTGTATAGCAGAACCATTTGTCCCTCATGGAAGCCCTCCGTGTTTGCCGCACGATCATACCTGGCTTTCATTATATCACTGACCATTTTTATACGGGTGCGCACAAACTCATGAACTTCATTTAGGCTTTCGTCTTTTCCAGTGTATGTGGCATCCCTCTCTGTGCCGGGCTTAGCACCAAACTCTAAATCACCGGGCAGCTTTATCTCAGTCCCAAAGACAACCTTGGCGGGTGATCTAGATGTTGAATCATAGACCGCGGATCGGTACGCCAGTAGAAACCTCGGAATGTGTTCGTCCCAGTCTTTCTGTTGCTCGCTCACTACTTTTCGCAAGTATTCCTCCAGGGTTCTGTTAAATCGCTCTACCATTCCGTCTGACTGTGGGTGAAGAGGCGTCGTTCGAGTCTTCTTAATGCCATATACTTCGCACATTTCCTTGAATACAGCTGACTCAAAATTTCTGCCTTGATCGGAATGTAGTTCTATTGGAACCCCGTAGCGACATACCCAGTTGTTGACAAAAACATTTACTATGGTGTTCGCCTCTCGATTGGGTATAGCATACACTTCCTTCCACTTGCTGAAATAGTCCATCACAACGAGAACATATCAGTTTCCGTCATTGCTGACAGGAAAAGGGCCTGCTACGTCCATCGCTATCCGCTCGAAAGGTGCGCCTGAGTTATATTGTTGTAGCTGACCTCGAGTTCCTCTTACTGGACCTTTAGCTGCAATACACTGGGTACAGTTTGCTATCCAATCCGCCACTGCTTGCTGACATCCAAACCAATAAAAACGTTGTTTTAGCCTTTCCAGTGTCTTTGTCACTCCAAGATGTCCTCCGCTGGCTCCATTATGGAACTCCTTTAACACTTCTTTCATTTTGGAGGAAGGCACTACCAATAGGTTGGATGAGGTCTTGCCGTCAGCGCTTTCCCAAAGTCGATATAGGCACCCATTTATGATCTTTAAGCTGTCCCATAGTGCCCAATATGCTTTTGTAAGAAGACCTTCTACGGATATCTCATTTCTTGTAGGTCGTTTGTCCTCTTCCTTAGCTGCTTTCTGCTCAGCTTTCACGCAATGTTTACACTCCAAATTACAAGATCGCCGTGAGAGAGCATCAGCATTCCCATATTTTATGCCTCTTCGGTGTTCAATGAAGTCGTAAGTCTGGAGGCGCTCAATCCAACGTGCTAACTGTCCTTCGGGGTTCTTGAATTGTAGCAGCCATCTCAGTGCGGAATGATCAGTCCTTAGCAGGAAATTTTGGCCATATAGGTACTTATGGTAATGTTTTATGCACTCCAGCACTGCAAGTAGCTCTCGTCGGGTCACACAGTAGTTCCGTTCAGGCTTTGACAATGTGTGACTATAGTAGCCTACGACTTTCTCTGTTCCATTAACCACTTGCGGAAGTACACCACCAATACCATATCCGCTAGCATCACTGTCCAAAATGAATTTTTCTCCTGGGACTGGATATGCCAAAACTGGTGCAGCACACAATAAGGCTTTTAATGTCTGGAACGCCTTCCCCTGTGGCTCACCCCATTGATAGACTTTTGACTTCTTGGTGAGTTCATGCAAACTTGCAGCCACGCTGGCAAAGTTAGGCACAAAGCGTCTGTAGTATGTGCATAGTCCCAAAAAGCTGCGTAGTTCATGAAGATTCTGGGGACGAGGCCAGTCCTTTACTGCTCGTATTTTATCTTCATCGGTGGATATGCCATCTGCTGTGACAAGATGCACCAAATATTTCAACTGCTTTTGGAAAAATGCACATTTCTTTACGGTTTTCTTTTTGTCCCTGTCTGCAATCTCCACCTGCCAATAACCGCTTTGTAGATCCAATGTGGAAAACCATTTTGTTCCGGCTAGCGTGTCAAGTGTGTCGTCAATTCTCGGTAGCGGGTAACTATCCTTTTTGGTGACATCATTCAGCTTCCTGTAGTCTACGCAGAATCTTGTACTGCCATCTTTCTTCTTTACTAAGACTACAGGTGAGCTCCACGGACCCGATGATGGTTCGATTACACCGCTCTTCCTCATTTCATCGACTAACTCCTTAACCTCATTACGCTTCGCCAGCGGTATGCTTCTGGGTGCCTGCTTTATCGGTCTCGCTTCGCCAGTATCAATTTCGTGTTTGACCATAGCTGTTCTTCCTTGCCTTTTGTTGTTCGTAGCGAAAGCGAAAGCATACCTCTTTAGCAGCTTTTTGGCTTCGATTTTCTCTGCAGCTGCTAAACCTGCTATCCATTTCTCCACATTTTCACCAAATTCCTTTTGATGACCGACTCATGGATTTCCTGCAGCTTTCCTCGAACTCGTCAGAATCGATGTTAATGCCCTGAAGCTGCAGATGTTCCCTTAACCGCTTTTGCAATTCATTCTTCGTGCCCATTGTCGACAGCTTAAGTTTATCCAACTCTCGTTTAAGCCGTTCCACTTTCAACCCGGAGAGTTTCATTTGGATTTTGATTTTCTCTTCCTTAATTATTTATTTATTTTTACTTTTGACTTTTGCAATCCCACTTCTGACACCAATTGTTACGTTAATTGCAACAAAGTAAAAACAAATATGTCTTTAGTTTTTCTTAAACTCTCTTTATTCTGTACACTACTTGTTACCGCCGTCAACAAATATATAATTTTGTTGTACAGTGTATTTTTAAATTCTTCTAGAATTCTCTTTTCTTCTTTTCTTTCTTCTTTTGAGCTTCATGTAAATAATTTTACTTTGTAAATATGTACATGCGTATGGCGTGATCCTTATGTATCTTTTATTTTCTTTATTACTTTTATTCTCTCCTGAAAATAACGGTTCTTCCGTGTTTGTCATGTAGACCTAAATTCTTTTACATACATAAAGCATACATAATAAATTAAATGGATTTGTGAATTTAGTGATCAGTAGTGTCAGAAAATTTGAACGCATCGGAGGAAAAATATTAAATTTTAAAGCTCCTCTCCTCTCCTCTCGCCTCTTTCGCTCGCGCCCCTCGCTCACCATATTTATAATTATTTTAAGTGTTGTTCAATTAAATTGAATTAAAATTATACTTTAAAATAATAAAAAGAGTGTTTTATTTCGCGAATTCTTCGAGTGCTATTAAAAAGTATTTTTCCATTCGACTTTTAAGTTGCTCCGAGCAACAATTCTTTAAAATTTAATATTTTTCCTCCGATGCGTTCAAATTTTCTGACACTACTGCTCATTCATATACTCACGTAACGCAACCAACAACAATGCCTATCAATTACCAACAGCAAAATTTGCAAACGGGTTTAAACAAACAAAACGCAGCAAAGAGTATTCAAAGCGATAGCGATTGTTTGGAAAGGCAAAGAAAGTTAAAGTTGCAGCAATTAGAGGAAGAAAGGAAAATCGAACAAGAGTTCCTAGAACGAAAATATAAAATTTTGTATGGAAATGATGTTCCTTCTTCCACGAATATTAACAACAACAACTCTAATCACTTCTCAAGTTCTTCCTACACACAAAGGCCCCCCACAACCAACGTCTTAAACGGCAATCAAGCTGAACAAACACCTTCACAACTGACTGCGAGAAAGACTATACCACGTGAACTGCCGTCCTTTAGTGGTGATCCAGATGAATGGCCTATTTTCATCAATAGCTTCCAAAATAGCACAACCCTAGCGGGATTCTCTGACACTGAGAATTTGATAAGGCTTCAAAATTGTCTGAAAGGCAAAGCTAGAGAGTTAGTGAAAAGTAAGCTACTCTTGCCTTCTCTTGTGCCGGATATTATTAACACTCTTCGCATGTGTTTTGGTCGCCCGGAGCATATTTTAGAACGTGCTATAAGTAAGGCGAAAAGTATGCCCTCTCCACGAGACAAACTAGAAGCGCTAATCGAGTTCGCACTTAATGTGCAAAATATATGTGCAACAATGGAATCCTGTGGTCTGGAGTCTCACTTAAATAACCCCATGTTAGTGAAGGAGCTATTGGACAAATTACCGAATCAACACAAATTAAATTGGGCAATGCAGCCAAGGGACGAAAGTGTTCCAATAATCAAAGCGTTTAGTGTATGGCTATATAGTATGGCTGAAGCAGCTAGTAAAGTGGTCACACCCAATTTTGGAAAAAGCGGTGCATCGGTAAACACACACACTGAAGCAGCTAACAACGTAAAGAAGAGTTGTCCTGCCTGCAGTGCCATTTCTCATAAAGTACAACAATGTGGAGAATTTAAGAAATTACAACTGAACGAGAAATGGGAGATCGTAAAAAACAACAACTTGTGTCGTCAGTGTCTCAACCAACACAGACGAAAATGTCATCTCAACAGGGAATGTGGTGTATCAGGCTGTAAGTACAAACACCACCCATTGCTCCATAAGGTCACCCCAGCTGACAATCAGGCAACAAATCAAACTGTAAGTACAAATGAAATTGAAAATACGCAGCGGAGTGCACAAATAAATACGCACAATGACGTAAATGAAGAGAAGCCATTCTTCAGAATTATTCCTATCCGCTTGCATTCAAATGATAGCATTATTAAAACGTTTGCTTTTCTAGACGAAGGGTCTTCCGTCACCCTAGTAGAGCGAAGTTTATTTGACAGTTTGCATTTGGATGGTGTATCCGACCCCTTGTGCCTCAAGTGGACAGGTGGTACCACACGAGATGAGAGTGAGTCTATTAGAACTTCATTTAAGGTTTCTAGTGTCCTCAATTACACAAAGTTCGTCCTATCTGACGTTCATACGGTCGAGCATTTGGACCTACCGTCTCAAACTTTAAATATGGATGAGATTATTAAAAAATATCCTCATTTGAAGAACTTGCCAATACAATCATATAACAATGCTAAGCCTATGCTTTTAATTGGGGCTAACAACTGGAAGTTAGCGGTTCCCACGAAAATTCGAGAAGGAGGTTGGCAACAGCCAATAGCTACAAAAACACGGCTCGGTTGGACCCTACAGGGCGGCAACATCAGTCGCTCAGCAGATCCCAGGTTAAATATACATACTTGCGCCTGCCAAAAGAATTACGACGACCTTCACGATCGCGTAAAGAATTATTTCAATATTGAGTCGCCTACTTCATCCGCTTTATTATCAACAGCAGACAGTGATGCAATGGAATTGCTAAAAACAACGTGCAAAAAGATAAACGGACGCTTTGAGGTTGGCTTGCTATGGAAAAATCCTGACGCACAACTACCAGACAGTTATGATAACGCCTATCGCCGCCTGATGTGCCTCAACAAAAAACTCGCCAAAGATGATTCGTTACGACAGAGCATGCAGATTCAAATCGATAACCTAATCGAAAAGGGATATGCCAGGAAACTGAGTCCAGCTGAATTAGAAGTCCCCAACAAAAAGACGTGGTATCTACCAATATTTTTAACTTTTAACCCGAACAAACCCAACAAAGTGCGACTGGTTTGGGACGCCGCAGCAAAATCAAATGGAGCATCCCTTAACGATTTTATACTAGCCGGCCCAGATCTACTCAACCCACTAGTTGACATACTTTTAGCGTTAAGAATTGGAAAATTTGCGATTTGTGGCGATATTGCGGAGATGTTCCACAGAATCAACGTACGAGAAAGCGACACGCAAGCTCAACGGTTCTTATGGTGGGACAAGAATGACGATTCGCGTCAACCCAGCACATATGTGATGAGAGCTTTAACATTTGGAGTAAGTTGTGCCCCATGTATAGCCCATTACGTACGCGACACAAACGCTGATGAATTCAAAACAAAATTTCCACATGCTGTGGACTCAATACAAAACCATCACTATGTGGACGATCTTATCGATAGCGAAGACACTGAAGAAGCCGCAGCAGAGCTAGCCCTTCAAGGGGCAGAAATTCACGCCGCCGCTGGTTTTCACATAAGGAACTGGGCGTCTAATTCAACCAAGGTTTTAAGGCAGTTATATGAGTCTTCAAAAATAACTCAAGATGCCAAGCAATGGGGAGCTACCGAAAAAGTTTTAGGTATGTATTGGGACCCAGTTACTGATGTTTTTAAATATAATTGCAGATTTGCACGTCTGCGCCGAAATGTTATTGACGAAGATATCATACCTACCAAGAGGGAAAACCTCCAGGTTTTGATGTCTATATTCGACCCTCTGGGAATCCTATCATGCCACACCATAGGCCTCAAAATTCTACTTCAAGATGTCTGGCGCGCCGGAATTGGTTGGGACGATACACTAAATGAATATCTAAACGTAAAATGGTCTCAATGGAAAGCGTCCATACCACTCATATCTGATGTCGAAATTCCGAGATGCTACTCCAAGTTATTATGCGACGCCGAAGATGTGCAGCTTCATACATTCGTTGATGCAGGAGAACACGCCTACTCTGCCGTTAGTTATCTGGTTGTACGGCTAGGAGACCGCGAAACTGTTTCTCTAGTAGCAGCTAAGTGCAAAGTAGCACCTCTTAAGCCACTCTCGATACCTCGAATGGAGCTTCAAGCCGCACTCATCGGAGTCAGATTGGCAAATTCAGTGCAGAATATTCCTCGCTTGCGAATATCATCAAGATATTGGTGGTCAGATTCTAAGACTGTGCTGCAATGGCTACGGATCGATCCAAGAAATTTTCAAACGTTCGTAATGCACCGAGTAGGAGAGATCTTAGAACACTCCAACGTTACAGACTGGAAATGGGTACCCACTAAAATGAACCCTGCGGATTTCGCTACAAAAATATCAGCGCAAAAGAATATGGACTTATGGTTCAACGGCCCTGCCTTCTTGCGTTACGACCCAAGCCAATGGCCAACATGTGAAGACTTGGGAGAAATGGACACGTTGGAGTTGAAGCGTCATGTGCTATTAATTGACAAAAAACCTAAAAACTACAACCTTTTGAATTTTGAATATTTCTCGAACTGGAGAAGGCTCTACCGCGCAGTAGCAACTTTCTTGCTATACATGAATAAATTAAAATTCGCCTACAAACGACCAGATTTCAATTCTACAGTTACTTATGAGATGGTACAACAAGCAAAGCGTTATATTATAAAAGAAGCACAGCATAGTGAATTTCTTCAAGAAATCGTGGGTCTCAAACATGGAGGAACTGTAGCAAAGTCCAGTAAATTATATAAACTCAATGTCTACTTAGACGACAGTGAGATTTTAAGATGCAACAGCAGAGCAAAACGTCTCAACAACCACGAAGATGAAATCATATTACCCTCTGGGCATCATGTCACTTTTCTCATAATTCGTTCTTTTCACGAAGACTACCATCATCACTTCCACGAAGCAGTAATTAATAAAATAAAAGGCCAATATTATGTTCATCGTCTACGGGTCGTATATAAAAAGGTGCGTAATTCCTGTCAAAAATGCAAAAATTCTTCTGCCGCACCACGACCTCCTCAAATGGCGCAACTACCGGTTGCTCGTCTGGGAGCTTTTCAACGCCCATTTACTTTCGTTGGCATTGATTTTTTTGGTCCATTATTGGTTACAGTTGGAAGGAGAAAAGAAAAGCGTTGGGGAGTAGTATTTACCTGCCTCACAATACGTGCAATCCATATTGAAGTCGCTTATAATTTGGATACCAGTTCATGTATTCTATGCATCCGAAACTTTATTGCCAGACGAGGCACACCTTGTGAAATATATACAGACAACGGTACCAACTTTAAAGCAGTTGAAAAAATCCTCAAAGAAGAGATTAAACAAATTGATTTTCCCAATATATCATCGGAATTTGATAAAACTAAATGGTATTTTAACCCACCAGGAGGGCCCCACATGGGTGGTGCTTGGGAAAGACTAATAAGATCTGTTAAAAATGTCTTATACAGTCTGTATCCCACACTAAATTTTAACGACGAAACTTTGAAAAGCGCACTTTGCGAAATCGAGTCTATTATTAATTCTCGACCACTTACATTCGTTTCAGTAGAACATGAAGATGACGAAGCCATAACACCTAACCATCTCCTCTTGGGCTCTTCTGATGGCTATAAACCGTTCCTTAATGATAGCGGAAATATACACCAACGATGGCAACAAACGCAAGCATTCGCTGATCACTTCTGGCGTAGATGGCTGAAGGAATATGTTCCAATAATATCCCGCAGAAGCAAATGGTTCACCAAAGTACCACCAGTAGAGATAGGAGCTGTTGTCATCATCGCCGATGAAAACCTTCCAAGAAGATGCTGGCCAAAGGGTAAAGTCATCGACACTGTGGTAGCTGCAGATGGACAGGTGCGAAGAGCGACAATCAAGACACAGTTTGGCGTTTTACATCGACCGGTGACGAAGGTAGCAGTCTTGAACGTCGGTAATGATCATGAGCAAGCTCGTATCCCTGACTCGCTTACGGGAGGGGGAATGTTACCGCCGTCAACAAATATATAATTTTGTTGTACAGTGTATTTTTAAATTCTTCTAGAATTCTCTTTTCTTCTTTTCTTTCTTCTTTTGAGCTTCATGTAAATAATTTTACTTTGTAAATATGTACATGCGTATGGCGTGATCCTTATGTATCTTTTATTTTCTTTATTACTTTTATTCTCTCCTGAAAATAACGGTTCTTCCGTGTTTGTCATGTAGACCTAAATTCTTTTACATACATAAAGCATACATAATAAATTAAATGGATTTGTGAATTTAGTGATCAGTAGTGTCAGAAAATTTGAACGCATCGGAGGAAAAATATTAAATTTTAAAGCTCCTCTCCTCTCCTCTCGCCTCTTTCGCTCGCGCCCCTCGCTCACCATATTTATAATTATTTTAAGTGTTGTTCAATTAAATTGAATTAAAATTATACTTTAAAATAATAAAAAGAGTGTTTTATTTCGCGAATTCTTCGAGTGCTATTAAAAAGTATTTTTCCATTCGACTTTTAAGTTGCTCCGAGCAACACTACTTTTGTGTACCACCGTATAGAACTTAACGATACAACAATAATAATCTGTTTATTCACTGTACTAGTTCACACAAGTATTCGCTAGATCTTTACAACCACGACTTATTTTGTCCACACGCAACTTCACACAAAGCTGACTAAATTAATTCTGCCTGCTGCTTGCTTTGTCCAGCCCTTTTATAGTCCGCACACACGCGTATCAATTAGTATGACGAACGTTCTCGATGTGGAAGGTTCTCGCTCGCGCCTTCTCGAGAACTCTATTGCTAGTACATTGTTGTTTGTGTACTTTGCTTATGTTGTCCGTTACATATTTGTCGTAGCTGGTTTGATTCATTCCATGTTGTTGTTGCTACCAGGTTCGTTCCACATATGTGTGTGTGCAGCTTTAGATAATCAACACGTTCGTTGTATTCTTAGTGTTAGTGCATATTTGTATTGTGTGGCTTTTGTTTATCGTTTTTATTGTTAAACGATATTAGGTCGTTTCGTTTTGCGTAACTGTTAAATCGTGGACTGTATGTAAAGGGGTGGGTAGTTGTGGTGATTCCTCGAAACCAAAATTGGGCTCAGATTTCTGGCAAACAAAGGCAAAATAATCAAAAAAATTGCTTCCAAATAAAAAAATAATATCAAGCAACACTTTCCTTTTTTTAGTTTATTTATTCCTGTTGCACACTGTGTTTTATTTACAATATTTTTTTTTTCTCCACAATATTTTTATTTATTATAATTTTCATTTATCCAATTACACTTCAAATATCTGGAGCTCTCAATTCCTCCAGGCGATCAAAACACGAATAACTTAATTAAAAAAAAAAAACAAACAAAGATTTTAAGCCAAAAACAACAATAATATTAAAATAAAAAAAAGCTTAATTATACACTGCAGCGCCCTCTGTTGCTAATTTGTCATCATTTAAACAATCCTGTTTATGTCGCCAAGGATGGGAAGTTTGGACCGTCAGACATAAACATGCCGGCGCCCTTGCAGTACTGCAACCAAGAAAGTTGTCCTCCATCTAATGACTAACTAAAGAAAGGAAAAAATCAAAAGAAAAACTCTCATGTTAGTTTCTCATTTCAAAACAATAGAAAACCAAACACCAAAAACTTGACAGCTTGCAGCAGTTCCAAGTCTGATACTCCAGAAAGAAAAACGTTGCAATCGAAAAATATATTCAGAAATAAGTATCATGGTCTAAAATTAGGTATTGAATTCTTAAGGCTTATAGTTCCTTCTGCTAAATCGGAACTAGAGCTTCCGACGAACTAGGTCTTCCGCTCTCACGATCATTGAACGAACTAGGTCCACTGGTGGATTATCAGGACGAACGAGGTCCGATATTTTTCTTGGCGAGTGGGCGGATAGTCCTCTTCGGTGCTTCAGTTTTCTAACCTAACCTTCCTAGGGACAGACGGACTAGGTCTATTGCCCGGTAAATGGAAGGTTTAACTTCAGCTGCGCACACGTCCACCAGGTATGATCGTGGCTCAAGCGACCTTACAATTCATCGCCTTCGACATCTTCACCACTGCGGGATTTCCTCGTTGTACCATGATACTGTAAGCTAGAGTTGCGTATTAAAATATTCAGTTAGTTGGAAAAATTACAAGATTCCCAATCGGCCTTGTAATTATTCCACAGTCAGTTGCTAAATTCACAGCTTTTACAGTACCGTTGTTACCCAAACGTAAATTTCGAATGCGACCCAAACGCCATTTAGTGGTAGGCCCTATACCTTCTCTTATTGCTGCTGTGTCACCAACTTTAACATCCTTCCCTAAATATTGGCAGTAAGTCTTTCTACGAAAAGACCTATCTATATCACCGGAGTGGGGCCTAGGACCATTTGGGAACAATTTATGCCCTCGATTATTCTGATTCATAATTCTCCTACATTTTCCGCTGACCTCTATTCTCGCGTAACCTGACGCATAAGTTGAGAGCTCCTTCGAATGCAGTGCTGGTAGAGGCCCGGTTACAATCCAGCCAAATACGCTTTCTTGTGCCATTAGGTCTCCTAAAATATTCTTCCTGACACCTTCCAATAAGATGTCAGGGTATACGTCACCACCAATAAGAATGTCAACGTGACCGCTTTTATCGAATTTGGGATCAGCCAAAGTAATCCCCGATAAGGCTGCTGATCCAGAAATATCGACCGTCGAATTGGGCAACATGCCCGTCAATTTGGGTAGTACTAAACCCGTTGTCTTTACCCTAATCCTGTCGTCCAAAGGCGAAGTCAGGACAAACGAACATTGCCTCTGAACTGTACTCGTAGAAGCTCCGTTCAAACCTGAAACTTCGGCACTCATCCGAACTGTTGGCAATCCTAATTTCTTCAGTAACCCTTCCGAAATGAAGGTAGCTTGAGACCCTGAATCTATTAGAGCCCTAGCTCTAAACGTTTCTCCTCGGTGATAGATACCAACTACCGCAGTTCCCAAAAGTATCTGCCTCGACGTAGCAGCAAAACAACTCTGGACCTCACCAATCGACCCGACTGCACCGCTAGAATTTTGCACATCCAAAACGCCCATTTCCGAAGAGGATCCAGACACCTCTCGGTGCAGTAGAGTGTGGTGCTTTAACTTACACACCGAACAACCAAAAGTACTCTTGCACTCATTGAGTCTGTGACCACTTGTGAGACAGTTGATACAAAGACTGTACCTCTTCACAACCACAAACCGTCTCTCGGGAGATAAATTCAAAAATTTGGGACAAATATTTATCAAATGGTCTTCCGAACAATATCTACAAATTTTTCTATTTAACTTAGTGGAAAAGGATCGAACTCCCCTTTTCGGATTAGAAAGAGACCTAGCAGTACAATTATCCATTGATTCGAAATTCTTAAGGTCAGATATGGTTTCCAAGGACTGAAACCGCGAAGTTAAAAATTCATCCAAATCTTTCCATTTGGGAATCTGCATTTTGTCCCGAATTGTCTGTTCCGATAGTGACAAAGTTAGTACGGGCAATTTTGTGCAGCACAGATATACGAAAATCGGATCCCAATTAGAGATATCAATATCATGCATCCGAAGTGCTGATATAGAATTATTGATATCTCTTTGGACTCCTTTGATCTCAAGAGCAGATTCTAATTTTATAGGTTCCAGTGTAAAAAGAATTTTCAATTGCGAATTCACCAGTATTCTCCTGTTCTCGAACCTATCCCTAAGATTGTTCCAGGCCTCCTGGAACCCATGGGTCGTCAAAGATGATTTTTTTACAATTTCCAATGCCTCACCTCGCGTAAATTGCCGCAAATAAAATAACTGCTCGACAGGTGAAATATTGGCACCATTCACATACACCGCTGTAAACATATCCCGGAAAAATGGCCAGGATTTGTAGTCGCCATGAAATACCTCCATGGTACAAGGTGGCAACTGTATGTGGTTCCTATTTCGATTCCCGTTACCTTGACCATTTGGGCAATAGGTCGCGGACATCGCAGCTCGATTGACAAAATTCTGAGAGAGCTCACTCATTAGGGCAGCTGCAGTAATGTAGCCCAAACGACAATGGCCGAAAAGTTCCCGTGCTGCCTCTCGTTCACCTTCTAAGTCCTCCTCATCTCCTGTGGCAAAGGCTTCATAAGCGTTTTTGACCTTTGTCCATAACGATTTAAATTCTTCCCTCTGAATTTCTATAGAGAAGGCCGTATTACCTTCCTGAGTCGCATTCAATTCCCTTTCGAAATCTAGAAACATTTGGGCAAATGTCTCAAAAGTCAACAATTTCCTTGACTTTGGCATATTAAACAAGTTAAATTACAAAATAAATTAATCAGAAAAAATGCAAGATAAATAAGAGAATGATTGAATAAGTTTCACACTATCCAACTAAAAATCCTCTCACGAAATAATTAAATAAATAATAAACTGTGACGGAATAAAATCGAAATATATTAGCTTCCCGATCGCTATCAATTCAACGACTTACAATTAAACGAAAATATTTCGAAAAATAAACAAGATGTAATTAACCACGTGCTCGATACCGAAAAGTACGCTAATAGACGGACATATACATCCACAATATTACGCGCAATTCAAGATTTAGCAAAAGGACGAGCTTACAATGGCAAAAGCTCTGATAATCAAATATCAAAAAAGTACAAGAATGAAAAACATCCAATAAATCGCGAATTACTTATTACGTTCAGTTCCGTATACCTATTTATCAACACTTGTTTAAATTGGGGGCATAAAAACAATCAAAAGGTTCCAAATCCGGGTCGTCTGGACCAAATGTTAAATCGTGGACTGTATGTAAAGGGGTGGGTAGTTGTGGTGATTCCTCGAAACCAAAATTGGGCTCAGATTTCTGGCAAACAAAGGCAAAATAATCAAAAAAATTGCTTCCAAATAAAAAAAATAATATCAAGCAAAACTTTCCTTTTTTTAGTTTATTTATTCCTGTTGCACACTGTGTTTTATTTACAATATTTTTTTTTTCTCCACAATATTTTTATTTATTATAATTTTCATTTATCCAATTACACTTCAAATATCTGGAGCTCTCAATTCCTCCAGGCGATCAAAACACGAATAACTTAATTAAAAAAAAAAAAAAAAAACAAACAAAGATTTTAAGCCAAAAACAACAATAATATTAAAATATAAAAAAAGCTTAATTATACACTGCAGCGCCCTCTGTTGCTAATTTGTCATCATTTAAACAATCCTGTTTATGTCACCAAGGATGGGAAGTTTGGACCGTCAGACATAAACAGTAACAATATAATATAATATAATATAACGTAATATAATATATTATAATATAATATAACATAATATAATATAATATAATATAATATAATATAATAGAATATAATATAATATAATATAATATAATATAATATAATATAATATAATATAATATAATATAATATAATATAATATAATATAATATAATATAATATAATATGATATAATATAATATAATATAATATAATATAATATAATATTATGTAATATAATATAAAAATCGAAAACATCTCGTACATCAGCAAACAGGCTTTCGTTCGCCTCTTGCATTTTGAGATTTTCGGCTCTGGAAGCTTCTTGTACTTCAGCCAGAAGTTTTTGATTTTCAGTTCTAGAAGCTTCTTGCACTTCAACTAGAACTTTTTGATTTTCGCTTCTAGAAGCTTCGAATAGTTTCTGGTTTGCTACTTCCATTTTCTCCATCATAGCAGCTAGCAACAAATTTATGTCAACGCCGCTAGGGGTTGCAGGGGCCTGTAATTCTCGTTCCTCTTCTTCCTCGAACTCGTGACAATCGATGTTAATGCCCTGAAGCTGCAGATGTTCCCTTAACCTCATTTGGTGTCCATTCTTCGTTCCCGTTGTCGGCAGCTCTAGTTTACACAACTCTCGTTTCAGTCGTTCCACTCTTAGTTCGGTGAACTTCAATTTAATTATTTTTTTCTTAATTATTTATTTATTTTTACTTTTGAATTTTGCAATCCCACTTCTGACACCAATTGTTACGTTTTTACCTTTTTAAAAACGTTTAAATATGAGTTTGTTAATTGCAACAAAGTAGAAACAAATATGCGTTTAATTTCAATTAAACTCTCTTTATTCTTTACACAACTTTTGTGTGACACCGTATACAACTTAACGATACAACAATAATAATCTGTTTTATTCACTAGTTCACACAACTATTAGCTAGATCTTTACAACCACGACTTATTTTGTTTACACACAACTTCACACAAGGCTGACTGAATTAACACTGACTGCGGCTTACTTTGTCCAGCCCTTTTATAGTCCGCACGCACGTAATCAGTATGATGAATGTTCTCGATGTGGAAGGTTCTCGCTCTCGCCTTCTCGAGAACTCTGTTGCTAGTACATTCTTGTTTGTGTACTTTGCTTATCTTGCCTATCACATATTTGTCGTAGCTGGTTTACTTTATGTTGTTGTTGGTACTAGCCGCAACCAGGTTCCTCATATATATATGTGTGTGTGCAGCTTTAGATAATCAACACGTTCATTGTATTCCTTGTGTTAGTGTGTATTTGTATCGTATGGCTTTTGTTTATCGTTTTTGTTGTTAAACGATATTAGGTCGTTTCGATTTGCGTAACACTGCCGCCCACTTAATCCTGTTCGTCCCGAAAAGGCTCATTATCTCTTTTCCCATATTGTGCCAGTCGCTCTATGTGTACGACCTTCATTTTTGCTCGGGGTCTGTTAGCTTTCTGTATCCTGTATACGACATCGTTTAACCGCATTATTATTTTATACGGTCCATCCCAGCTGGTTTGTAGCTTGGGACATAATCCCTTCTTCCGCTTTGGGTTGTATAGCAGAACCATTGGTCCCTCATGGAAGCCCTCCGTGTTTGCCGCACGATCATACCTGGCTGTCATTCTATCACTGACCATTTTTATACGGGTGCGCACAAACTCATGAAGTTCATTTAGGCTTTCGTATTTTCTAGTGTATGTGGCATCCCTCTCTGTGCCGGGCTTAACACCAAACTCTAAGTCACCGGGCAGCTTTATCTCAGTCCCAAAGATAACATTGGCGGTTGATCTAGATGTTGAATCATGGATGTGAATGTGTTCGTCCCAGTCCTTCTGTTGCTCGCTCACTGCTTTTCGCAAGTATTCCTCTAGGGTTCGATTAAATCGTTCTACCATACCGTCTGACGGATATCGACGATGGATTCCTTTTTCTCAGCTTTCACGCAATGTTTACACTCCAAATTACAAGGTCGGAGTGAAAGAGCGTCAGCTTTTCCATGTTTTATGCCCCTTCGGTGTTCAATGCTGAAGTCGTAAGTCTGGAGGCGTTCAATCCAATGTGCTAACTGTCCTGCAGGGTTCTTGAATTGTAGCAGCCATCTCAGTGCGGAGTGAACAGTCCTTAGCAGAAAATGTTGGCCATACAAGTACTTATGGTAATGTTTGATGCACTCCAGTACTACCAGTAGCTCGCGTCGGGTTACACAATAGTTACGTTCAGGTTTTGACAATGTGCGACTATAGTAGCCTACGACTTTCTCTATTCCATTGACCACTTGGGAAAGTACACCACCAATACCATATCCGCAAGCATCACTGTCTAGGCTGAATTTTTCTCCTGGGACCGGATACGCCAAAACTGGTGCAGCGCACAATAGGTCTTTTAGTGTCTGGAACGCCTTTTCTTGTGACTCACCACATTGATACGCCGTTGATTGCTTTATGAGTTTATGCAAGCTTGCAGCCACGCTGGCAAAGTTATGCACAAAGCGTCTGTAGTATGTGCATAGTCCCAAAAACCTGCGTAGTTCATGAAGATTCTGGGGACGAGGCCAGTCCTTTACTGCTCGTATTTTATCTTCATCGGTGGATATGCCATCTGCTGTGACAAGATGCCACAAATATTTCACCTGCTTTTGGAAAAATGCACATTTCTTTACGCTTAGTTTTAGTCCAGCCGGTGTTATTCGTTGCAGAACTTCTCCCAGGTTCTTGAGGTGTTCGTCGAAAGTTCTGCCCATCACTATTATGTCGTCGAGATACACCAGACAAGTCTTCCAATGCAGTCCCTTTAGCACACGTTCCATAAGCCGCTCGAATGTGGCTGGAGCATTACAGAGTCCAAATGGCATAACCTTAAACTGCCATAAGCCGCCGTTCGCACTGAATGCGGTTTTCTCTTTGTCCTTGTCTGCAATCTCCACCTGGCAATACCCGCTTTGTAGATCCAATGTGGAGAACCATTTTGTTCCGGCTAGCGTGTCGAGTGTGTCGTCAATTCTTGGTAGCGGGTAACTATCCTTTTTGGTGACATCATTCAGCTTCCTGCAGTCAGCGCAGAATCTTGTACTGCCATCTTTCTTTTTGACTAAGACTACAGGTGAGCTCCACGGACCCGATGATGGTTCGATTACACCGCTTCTCCTAATTTCGTCGACTAACTCCTTAACCTCATTACGCTTTACCAATGGTATGCTTCTGGGCGCCTGTTTTATCGGTCTCGCTTCGCCCGTATCAATTTCATGCTTGACCATAGCTGTTCTTCCTTGTGTTCTATTGTTCGTGCCGAAAGCAAACCTTTTTAGCAGCTTTTTGGCTTTGTTTTTCTCTGCAGCTGCTAAACCTGCTATCCATTTCTCCACATTTTCACCAAATTCCTTCTGATCCTTGGTTGACATTTCGCTGTTATTTACCGCCTCTACTGGAACACATTGGCCCACCTCTGAGTTTTTACATACGACTCTTTCATGGCCTGATAGATTTAGCACTCTCACCGGGACTATTCTCTGTTCTGTGGATTTGACGAGAGCCTTTGCTGATATTAAATCCGTCTGTATTTCTGCTGGTTCCACAACCCACAAGCGGTTTTCCACACAATCTCCATCCATACGCGCCCATATCAGTGATTCACTCTGAGCTGGCAATTTGAGTTGTTCGGCCGGAACTATTCTTCTGGCGTGCACTTGGTGCTTGTACCCCACGTCTAGAGGTATCTCTACATTTCGCCAACTCATAATCTGTTGCCCCATATTCAAATTGATGCCATGAGCTATCATGATATCGGCACCAATGATAACCTCGCCTCTGTTTTTCGATGGACGGTAGCAGACTCTCCCGTAGCTGTCCGTCTCTGTCGGTCTCTGCAAAAGTTGTCTTCTGTGTAGAACATACCGCCAGTTTAATATCAGGGTCGCGTATGCCATTAACAAACGCCTCGGTCTTAAAGTTGTCTATCAATGGATGGTTTTTTCCTGGGTATATCAGCTGCACTAATCTCTCAACCTCCATTGCAAAGGCTTGTAATGACTCATTAGCCTTTTGCGCCCGGCATCTAAACTCCATGCGGTATAGTTCCCGTTTGTGCTCATCGCCAAATTTACGCTGCAACGCCACCATTAAGTCGTTGTAGTTGTTTCTACTGCTGGCTGGCATGGTTTCTAGAATCTCAGCTGTTACACCTTTTAACGCTAGAATTAGTTCTACAGCCTTCTCTCCATCGTCCCATCCGTTTCTGCTGGCTACTGTCTCAAATTGGAATTTGAATACGGATAGGGGTGAGCTACCATCAAAGCAATGTGTTCTTATCCCGCCGGTACTTTCCGAAATGACTCGCACTGGTTCCGGTCGCTGGCTTTGGAGGTTGTTGATCTTTTCCTCCATCATAACGATTTTGCCGCCGACGGTCCTTTCCAAATTGTCCACTTTAGTGTCAACGGTCTTTTCCAAATTGTCCACTTTAGTGCCAACGGCCTTTTCCAAACTGTCCACTTTCGTGTGAACGGCCTTTTCTAAATGTGACACCCTTTCCTCAACACCAGTGATCCTTTTGCTAACCGACTCATGTATTTCCTCCAGCTTCCCTGTTGCCGCTTCGAGCTCCTTTCCAATTTTTGACATAATTGCTGCTTGCAGTCGTTGGTTCTCAGCTCTAGAAGCTTCTCGTACATCAGCAAACAGCCTTTCGTTCGCCTCTTGCATTTTGCGATTTTCGGCTCTGGAAGCTTCTTGTACTGCAGCCAGAAGTTTTTGATTTTCAGTTCTAGAAGCTTCTTGCACTTCAACTAGAAGTTTTTGATTTTCGCTTCTAGAAGCTTCGAATAGCTTCTGGTTTGCTCCATCATAGCAGCTAGCAACCAATTTATGTCAACACCGCTAGGGGTTGCAGGGGCCTGTAATTCTCGTTCCTCTTCTTCCTCAAAATCGTGACAATCGATGTTAATGCCCTGAAGCTGCAGATGTTCCCTTAACCGCCTTTGGAGTTCATTCTTCCTTCCCATCGTCGGCAGCTCTAGTTTGCCCAACTCTCGTTTCAGTCATTCCACTCTTAGTTCGGTGGGGGAGCGGGTATGAAACTACAAGACAACGCCACTGATTGGTTTTAAATTGGTGAAGCCCGGGGCTATCCTTGCAAGTACATACCAAGCAGCTCACAGCCTCCGTATCTTAGATCAGGCGCTCCCCGGGTACTGGTACTCAGTATCCGCTGGGTACTTGCTAATGTGAGAAGGCAAGATTGACGATTCGGCACGACCTTGACTATGCATTGGAAATCGATTTTGAAAATGACGCAAGTGGGCTGACGTTTGTTGCATTCTGTTAGCTGAGTACACCGAGTGAAAACCGGTCGAAATGGCTTTCAGACTAATGTTGCAGACGCCTCTGTTCCATTAAATCCGTGGCAGGGCTTCAAGTACGTTCGATTATCGTCGCCATTTAGTTGGTGATGCAGGTTTAGTTGAGATGACTCCTAATTAGTGTCCGACCTGGCTCTGAACGCAAACTCCCATGAGGATTTGCGTCAACCCTCGCGAGGACCTCACTGATTACCATAGGCACCCTTGGGGTCTTTGAAGGACAACTGCATAGCCGATATGAGATAGCGGCTTGAAGATGGAACCCAAGAGAAAAGATGAATAAAAGAATATTAGAAGTGGAAGAGATGATGCAGGGTGAGGTTGCCTTTATGAGCAGCCTGAAAATCAGGCAATCGCCGGTGAAGAAATCCCAGACGACGACGAACTCTCAGAGCGCGTCTGCGAGCAACACTGGGACTGAGGAGGGTGGCACGATACCGGAATCTGTGCAGGAAGGGGCGCAAACGCAACCGGCGCATAGTGGAACAAAGGAACCGCTTTTGGGGCACAGTTCCCCTAGACAGGAGTTTATATGTAAGATGAGAAACTCCGAGGAGGAGACCCTCACTAAGTGCCAAAATGTTATCCGCGGGATTAGAGGGGCAAGGAACATCAGCATGGAAGTTCAGTGCGGAGTCGCTGAATTAGAGGAGCTCATCGACATAATGCGGAGCTATAGAGAGAACTGGAAGACTGCGGAAAAGGAAAAAGAAGCGACTAGAGATCTCGAGATCACCAAGAATAACAGGAATAAGTGTGATGTCTCCACACCTGTTAGTTCCCTCAAGAGAGGCGCCTCAAGCCCGCCGGAGAGCCGCCCGGAAAAAAGGCCGACGGACACCATACAGCTCAAGGAAACAGTGGACGAGGAATGGAAAACAGTGAGGAGTAAGAAAGCGGCAAGAAAAGAGAAAAAGGAGCGACGAAGAACTGTGAAAGAACGTCCAGAAGCTGTAATCATCCACCCAACCGAGGGCCCAGCTACGCTGACGTTCTGAGGAACATAAGGAGCAAGATAAGACCAGAGGAATCGGAGATAGCGATACGAGCCGTCCGGAAGACGAAAACAGGTGCTATTCTCATTGAAATGGGTAAATGAGGCAAAAGAGACGAGTTCAGGGAGAACCTAAAGAGCGTCCTAAATCAAGAGGCAACAGTAAAGGACCTTGTACCTACGGCCACTTTTTAAATTCGAGACCTGGATGCCCTCACAACCACCGAGGAAGTTTTGGCAGCGGTACAAAGAGAAGCGGGCGAAATAAACCCGGATATGTCCGTTCGTATAACCAGGGCGAACAGCCGGGAGCAGAAAAGAGCCTTCGTGACAACCTCCGCAAGTTGTGCGAAAGCGCTGCTGAAACTAACCATCAGGGAAGAACCGACACGTTGTTTCCGATGCTTCGGAATAGGTCACAGACGGTGGGAGTGTGGTGGACCAGACAGGTCAGACCTATGTATGAAATGTGGAGAAAAGGGGCATAAGAGAAAAGAATGCCGGAACACACCGAAATGTTGTATTTGCTCTGCGGAGTCAGGAAAATCTCTGGATCACCTCCCGGGATCGCGGGGCTGTAGGACGAGCTTACAAAAGGCACCATGAGGATATTGCAGCTGAATATGCATAGAGGGAAGGTGACTTTTTCTTTGATATCGCAAGTAGTCAGGGAGCAGGAAGTTGACGTAGCTGTTATAAGCGAACAGTAAGCATCTAAAAATATCGGATTCTGGCTGGGTGATGAAACATCTACAGCAGCTATATGGATAACGGATAACCAGGGCCCCCGACCGAGAAGATCGGGTAGGGTGGATTGTTTCATCTAGATACAGTTTGACGAGATTACTCTAATGATTTCTTATTTGACTCCCAATGATGACGTGGGAACCTTTGAGGAGAAATTGGCCTGAATCGAGGATAGTTGCAGGCGATTTTAACTCCAGAGCGGTAGAGTGGGGAATGCGGAATACCAACCCAAGAGGCAGGCGAATTGTAGAGATGGCAGCTCGAACCGGCCTGGTCTTCGCGAATGAGGGGAGCGTAGCTACCTTTAGACGACCAGGCTGCGACGGCAGCATCCCTGATATAACTATGGTCTCGGAGAGCATGTATCACAGAGTCAAGGAGTGGAGGGTCTTGGAAATATATACGGGCAGTGATCACCAGTACATATCGTACACCTTTGCTCCAGGGAATAGACTTGAGGAGGACAATTACACCACGAATAATCGAATTTGGGATGCACGGAAATTAAATGCGAATCGGCTAATCTTGGAAGTGGATATACTGTGCAGCAGAGTTGAACTCTCGGACGATGCGAGGACAAGAGTGGAACAAACCATGGAGATAATAAGACGCGGATGTAAAAAGGCAATGCCCTTGTGGAGACAAGGGCAACAACAAGACAACTGCATAGCCGATATGAGATAGCGGCTTGAAGATGGAACCCAAGAGAAAAGATGAATAAAAGAATATTAGAAGTGGAAGAGATGATGCAGGGTGAGGTTGCCTTTATGAGCAGCCTGAAAATCAGGCAATCGCCGGTGAAGAAATCCCAGACGACGACGAACTCTCAGAGCGCGTCTGCGAGCAACACTGGGACTGAGGAGGGTGGCACGATACCGGAATCTGTGCAGGAAGGGGCGCAAACGCAACCGGCGCATAGTGGAACAAAGGAACCGCTTTTGGGGCACAGTTCCCCTAGACAGGAGTTTATATGTAAGATGAGAAACTCCGAGGAGGAGACCCTCACTAAGTGCCAAAATGTTATCCGCGGGATTAGAGGGGCAATGACGAGGGCAAGGAACATCAGCATGGAAGTTCAGTGCGGAGTAGCTGAATTAGAGGAGCTCATCGACATAATGCGGAGCTATAGAGAGAACTGGAAGACTGCGGAAAAGGAAAAAGAAGCGACTAGAGATCTCGAGATCACCAAGAATAACAGGAATAAGTGTGATGTCTCCACACCTGTTAGTTCCCTCAAGAGAGGCGCCTCAAGCCCGCCGGAGAGCCGCCCGGAAAAAAGGCCGACGGACACCATACAGCTCAAGGAAACAGTGGACGAGGAATGGAAAACAGTGAGGAGTAAGAAAGCGGCAAGAAAAGAGAAAAAGGAGCGACGAAGAACTGTGAAAGAACGTCCAGAAGCTGTAATCATCCACCCAACCGAGGGCCCAGCTACGCTGACGTTCTGAGGAACATAAGGAGCAAGATAAGACCAGAGGAATCGGAGATAGCGATACGAGCCGTCCGGAAGACGAAAACAGGTGCTATTCTCATTGAAATGGGTAAATGAGGCAAAAGAGACGAGTTCAGGGAGAACCTAAAGAGCGTCCTAAATCAAGAGGCAACAGTAAAGGACCTTGTACCTACGGCCACTTTTTAAATTCGAGACCTGGATGCCCTCACAACCACCGAGGAAGTTTTGGCAGCGGTACAAAGAGAAGCGGGCGAAATAAACCCGGATATGTCCGTTCGTATAACCAGGGCGAACAGCCGGGAGCAGAAAAGAGCCTTCGTGACAACCTCCGCAAGTTGTGCGAAAGCGCTGCTGAAACTAACCATCAGGGAAGAACCGACACGTTGTTTCCGATGCTTCGGAATAGGTCACAGACGGTGGGAGTGTGGTGGACCAGACAGGTCAGACCTATGTATGAAATGTGGAGAAAAGGGGCATAAGAGAAAAGAATGCCGGAACACACCGAAATGTTGTATTTGCTCTGCGGAGTCAGGAAAATCTCTGGATCACCTCCCGGGATCGCGGGGCTGTAGGACGAGCTTACAAAAGGCACCATGAGGATATTGCAGCTGAATATGCATAGAGGGAAGGTGACTTTTTCTTTGATATCGCAAGTAGTCAGGGAGCAGGAAGTTGACGTAGCTGTTATAAGCGAACAGTAAGCATCTAAAAATATCGGATTCTGGCTGGGTGATGAAACATCTACAGCAGCTATATGGATAACGGATAACCAGGGCCCCCGACCGAGAAGATCGGGTAGGGTGGATTGTTTCATCTAGATACAGTTTGACGAGATTACTCTAATGATTTCTTATTTGACTCCCAATGATGACGTGGGAACCTTTGAGGAGAAATTGGCCTGAATCGAGGATAGTTGCAGGCGATTTTAACTCCAGAGCGGTAGAGTGGGGAATGCGGAATACCAACCCAAGAGGCAGGCGAATTGTAGAGATGGCAGCTCGAACCGGCCTGGTCTTCGCGAATGAGGGGAGCGTAGCTACCTTTAGACGACCAGGCTGCGACGGCAGCATCCCTGATATAACTATGGTCTCGGAGAGCATGTATCACAGAGTCAAGGAGTGGAGGGTCTTGGAAATATATACGGGCAGTGATCACCAGTACATATCGTACACCTTTGCTCCAGGGAATAGACTTGAGGAGGACAATTACACCACGAATAATCGAATTTGGGATGCACGGAAATTAAATGCGAATCGGCTAATCTTGGAAGTGGATATACTGTGCAGCAGAGTTGAACTCTCGGACGATGCGAGGACAAGAGTGGAACAAACCATGGAGATAATAAGACGCGGATGTAAAAAGGCAATGCCCTTGCGGAGACTTCCGAATATCAGAAGGAAGGCAGTGTACTGGTGGGACGACAATATCGCAGCACTCAGGCGAGAGTGCCTACGACTACGACGGAGGTACACTAGAGCCAGACCCGATGGACCAGCTGCTGACGAAATGCGGGCATATAAGGAGGCAAAGAAGTCTCTGAAGAAGGCTATATCGCGAAAGAAAAATCAGGCATTCCAGGAACTACGCGACGACGTAAACGTAAACCCTTACGGACTTGGATACAAAATTGTAATGGACAAACTGAACAGAAGGAAACCAATAGAAATTATGGACGAGCAAGTAATGAGATAAATTGTGGATGCACTATTCCCTACTCATGAACCGGCGAACGAACGACGGAATACGCCCAATACGGAACCTTTACATTTTTCCGCAGTGGAGCTGAAAGCAGCTGCAGTCGGATTGAAACCCGGTAAGGTAGGTAAGGTAGGTAATACGGGAGATTGCCAATCAGAGGCCGCAATTCCTACTGGGAATGTACAACGCGTACCTGAGAGAGTGTATTTTCCCCCAAAATATGGAAGAGACAACGGCTAGTCTTGATAAATAAGGGAAAGGGCGATCCAGAGGACCCATCCGCGTACAGGCCACTGTGCATGCTGGATACGGCGGTAAAGCTGCTCGAGAGGCTTTTGAAGCCTCGGCTTGCTGCCGCGATTGAGAATAGTGGCGGACTGTCTGCTAGACAATATGGTTTTCGACCCGGTCGGTCTACAATTGGTGCCTTGAGAGAGGTGACTGAAGCGGCCAGGGTAACACAACGAGGGAGCAAATATTCGAGGCCTGTGGTACTGCTTGCGACTTTGGACGTTAAAAATGCGTTCAACAGTCTTAGATGGAGCGACGTATTAAATGCTTTGGAGTACAATTTCTCGGTGCCACACTACATCTTGGCCATGATAAGTAGTTATCTGAGTAGCAGACAGCTGGTGTATAACACAAGCTCGGGCCCAAGGGTGAAACATATAACATCAGGAGCGGCACAGGGATCTATCCTCGGTCCCGACCTATGGAACGTCAACTACGATGGAATTCTGAGAGAGGATATGCCAGAGGGAACTTTTTTGGTTGGATACGCAGATGATATTGTAGCTGTTATCACGGCCAGGAACACGGAAGAGGCACAACGAAAACTGAGACGTGTCATGCTGAGAACGAAAACATGGCTGGATGCCCACGGCCTGGATCTGGCCATGCATAAAACGGAGTTACTGCTGATCACTGGTCGTCATATCCCCTTGCAGGTGGACATGAGTATAGGAGACGGGGTAATTAGAACCAAGAGCTCGGTGAAATACCTGGGAATAAGGCTGGATCCCAGACTAATATTTTCACATCAGATTCAGTACTCGGCTAACAAGGCCCAGAAGATCGTGGGACAGCTCAGTAGATTAATGGCGAACATTGGAGGCCCGCTACCGGCGAGACGGAGACTCCTGATGAAGGTTGGAAACAGCATTATGCTTTATGGGAGCGAAATTTGGGCCGAAACACTGGATGTTAAGAAGCGGACAAACGCACTGGTAGCGGTACAGAGAACGGCTGCATTGCGTATCGCGTCGACATATCTTACGGTATCCGCTCCAGCCGTAGTGGTGATAGCGTGTATTATCCCTGTGGATCTGCTGGCAGGGAACACACCATTTCAAAATGGCAACAACGATGGAACGAGGAAGATAGAGGACGATGAATGGCGAGACTTATTCCAGACATAATGCCATGGATTGGTCGGAAATTTGGAGAGGTAAATTACTACGTTACACAGATGTTATCGGGTCACGGATAT
Source organism: Sarcophaga variegata (assembly GCA_932273835.1). Classification (NCBI taxonomy): domain Eukaryota; kingdom Metazoa; phylum Arthropoda; class Insecta; order Diptera; family Sarcophagidae; genus Sarcophaga; species Sarcophaga variegata. The sequence goes on along the minus strand of OW026360.1, from coordinate 60,307,028 downwards.
TTTAAAAAAAATCTGCACAGAATGGTAAAGACCGCCTCACCTTACTGTGTTTACGAGGAACGGGAGATAATTGATGACGCAGAGCACACCGTTTTCGAGTGTGCACGCTGGCAGAGCTATCGTTCTGCACTGACGTCCATAGTTGGGACGATCACGCCCGGTTACATTGTCGGGGTTATGACCGCGAGTAGGGAAAATTGGACCTCAGTGGCGAATTACGTGGAGAGGATTCTAAAACTGAAGAAGAGGGATCTTGAGGCTGCGGAACATGTGGGCACGCCGGAATAGATGAAACTGGCACACGTGTCAAGCGAAATTCGAAGCAGGGACCTGGAGGAAAGGAATAGTGGAGACACTTAGATGTCTCTTCAACTTTCGACACGCAATCCCGACGCGGATTTGAACATGCAGGGGCCAAAGAGCCAAAGGGACTCCACTCCAAGGTAATACCACCGTAGTTCCGGAGTGGGCGCAACAAGTCCATGAGACGAGGGGGGGATTTAGTGGGTGAGGGCCCCACACACGGAGGATGTGACGACTTCCTCTATGGTGCGGTTAGGTACATTTACCCCTCCTCGGCGTGAAAAAACTCTTAGTTCGGTGAGCTTCATTTTAATTATTTTTTTTCTTAATTGTTTATTTATTTTTACTTTTGAATTTTGCAATCCCACTTCTGACATCAATTGTTACGTTTTTACCTTTTTAAAAACGTTTAAATATGAGTTCGTTAATTGCAACAAAGTAAAAACAAATATGCGTTTAATTTCAGTTAACTCTCTTTATTATTTACACTAGTTTTGTGTGCCACCGTATAGAACTTAACGATACAACAATAATAATCTGTTTTTTTCACTAGTTCACACAACTATTCGCTATATCTTTACAACCACGACTTATTTTGTTCACACGCAACATCACACAAGGCTGACTGAATTAACACTGACTGCTTGCTTTGTCCAGCCCTTTTATAGTCAGCACGCACGTAATCAGTATGATGAACGTTCACGATGTGGAAGGTTCTCGCTCGCGCCTTCTCGAGAACTCAATTGCTAGTACATTGTTGTTTGTGTAATTTGCTTATGTTGCCCATGCATGCCGTTGTTGTTACCAGACGCAACCAGGTTCGTGTACATATGTGTGTGTGCAGCTTTAGATAATCAACACGTTCATTAGTGTGTATTTGTGTCGTGTGTTGTGTTGGTGTAGCTGGTGGCTTTTGTTTACCGTTTTTATTGTTAAACGATATTAGGTCGTTTCGATTTGCGTAACACTTAAACCTGTTCGTCCCGAATAGGCTCATTATCTCTTTTCCCATATTTTGCCAGCCGCTCTATGTGTACGACCTTCATTTATGCTCGGGGGCTGTTAGCTTTCTGCATCCTGTACACGACATCGTTTAACCGCTTTATTATTTTATACGGTCCATCCCAGCTGGTTTGTAGCTTGGGTTGTATAGTACAACTATTTGCCCCTCATGAAAGCCCTCCGTGTTTGCTGCTCGATCATACCTGGCCTTCATTCTATCACTGACCATTTTTATACAGGTGCGCAGAAACTCATGAAGTTCATTCTTGGCGGGTGATCTAGATGTTGAATCATGGACTGCAGATCGGTACGCCAGTAGAAACTTCGGAATGTGTTCGTCCCAGTCCTTCTGTTACTCGTTCACTACTTTTCGCAAGTATTCCTCCAGGGTTCGGTTAAATCGCTCTACCATTACGTCTGACTGTGGGTGAAGAGGCGTCGTTCGAGCCTTCTTAATACCATATACTTCGCATATTTCCTTGAATACAGCTGACTCAAAATATCTGCCTTGATCGGAATGTAGTTCTATTGGAACCCCGTAGCGACATACCCAGTTGTTGACAAAAACATTTACTATGGTGTTCGCCTCTCGATTGGGTATAGCATACACTTCCTTCCACTTGCTGAAATAGTCCATCACAACGAGAACATATCAGTTTCCGTCATTGCTGACAGGAAAAGGGCCTGCTACGTCCATCGCTATCCGCTCGAAAGGTGCGCCTGAGTTATATTGTTGCAGCTGACGTCGAGTTCTTCTTCCTGGACCTTTAGCTGCAATACACTGGGTACAGTTTGCTATCCAGTCCGACACTGCTTGCTGACATCCAACTCAATAAAAACGTTGTTTTAGCCTTTCCAGCGTCTTGATCACTCCAAGATGTACTCCGCTGGCTCCATTATGGAATTCATTTAATACTTCTTTCATTTTGAAGGAAGGCACTACTAAAAGGTTGGATGAGGTCTTGCCATCAGCGCTTTCCCAATGTTGATATAGGCATCCATTTATGATCTTTAAGCTGTCCCATAGTGCCCAATATGCTTTTGTAAGAGGACCTTCTGCGGATATCGCATTTCTGGTGGGTCGTTTGTCCCTTTCCTTAGCTGCTATTATTTTCGCCAATATTGGGTCACTTCTTTGTGCTTGGGACCAGTCTTCGTTGGCTTCAATCCGCGTTAGCCGGATATCGACGATGGATTCCTTTTTCTCAGCTTTCACGCAATGTTTACACTCCAAATTACAAGGTCGGAGTGAAAGACCGTCAGCATTTCCATGTTTTATGCCCCTTCGGTGTTCAATGCTGAAGTCGTAAGTCTGGAGGCGTTCAATCCAATGTGCTAACTGTCCTTCAGGGTTCTTGAATTGTAGCAGCCATCTCAGTGCGGAGTGATCAGTCCTTAGCAGAAAATTTTGGCAATACAGGTACTTATGGTAATGTTTGATGCACTCCAGTACTGCCAGTAGCTCTCGTCGGGTTACACAATAGTTACGTTCAGGTTTTGACAATGTGCGACTATAGTAGCCTACGACTTTCTCTATTCCATTGACCACTTGAGAAAGTACACCACCAATACCATATCCGCTAGCATCACTGTCTAAGATGAATTTTTCTTCTGGGACCGGATACGCCAAAACTGGTGCAGCGCACAATAGGTTTTTTAGTGTCTGGAACGCCTTTTCTTGTGACTCACCCCATTGATACGCTTTTGATTTCTTTGTGAGATCATGCAAGCTTGCAGCCACGCTGGCAAAGTTAGGCACAAAGCGTCTGTAGTATGTGCATAGTCCCAAAAACCTGCGTAGTTCATGAAGATTCTGGGGACGGGGCCAGTCCTTTACTGCTCGTATTTTATCTTCATCGGTGGATATGCCATCTGCTGTGACAAGATGCCACAAATATTTCACCTGCTTTTGGAAAAATGCACATTTCTTTACGCTTAGTTTTAGTCCAGCCGTTGTTATTCGTTGCAGAACTTCTCCCAGGTTCTTGAGGTGTTCGTCGAAAGTTCTGCCCATCACTATAATGTCGTCGAGATACACCACGCAAGTCTTCCAATGCAGTCCCTTTAGCACACGTTCCATAAGCCGCTCGAATGTGGCTGGAGCATTACAGAGTCCAAATGGCATAACCTTAAACTGCCATAAGCCGCCGTTCGCACTGAATTCGGTTTTCTCTTTGTCTTTGTCTGCAATCTCCACCTACCAATACCCACTTTGTAGATCCAATGCCTGTTCTATCGGTCTCGCTTCGCCGGTATCAATTTCATGCTTGACTGCTGCTGTTCTTCCTTGTCTTCTATTGTTCGTTGCGAAAGCGAAAGCATACCTTTTTAGCAGCTTTTTGGCTTTGTTTCTGTCTGGAGCTGCTAAACCTGCTACCCATTTCTCCACATTTTCACCAAATTCCTTTTGATCCTTAGCTGACATTTCGGCAGGTTCCGGCGATTGTTCGGTATTTATTACCGCCTCTACTGGAGTACATTGGCACACATTGGAGTTTTTACAGTTGACCTCTTTGTGGTCTGATAAATTTAGCACTCTCACTGGAACTATTCTCTGTTCGTTGGATTTAACGAGGGACTTTGCTGCTAACAAATTGGTCTGAATTTCTGCCGGTTCAACAACTCACAAGCGGTTTTCCGCACAATCTCCATCCATAAGCGCCCATATCAGTGATTCACTCTGAGGTGGCAATTTGAGTTGTTCGGCCGCAACTATCCTTCTGGCATAGACTTGGTGCTTGTACCCCACGTCTAGAGGTATCTCTACATTTCGCCAACTCATAATCTGTTGCCCCATATTCAAATTGATGCCATGAGCTATCATGAAATCGGCACCAATTATAACCTCGTCCACAATATCGGCAACAATAAAGATGAGACTTACACTAATGTTTGCGATTGTCACATTCGCCTCTGTTTTTCCGTGGACGGTGGCAGACTCTCCCGTAGCTGCCGTAGTCTTACATTGCTAAGTGCCTCACACTTTCCCTTCACTACATCTGGTCTGATGATAGACTGCGTCGCCCCGGTGTCTATAGTGAAGGTACGTGGTCTGCCATTTATGTATCCGCACGCCGTAAGATTGTTGTTGTTCTGTTGCATCACTGATATTGAGATTGTGGGGCCCCCGCTTGTGGGAGCCAGCACTTGCCCTTTTGTCCGTTTTCTTCCAAAGCTTGCTTCACCGTCTTCTTAACTTTATATAATATTTTTTTTATTTTATTTATTTATTTATTTATTTATTTGTTATTAGTCATAGCACAACAAGATAATAATCTTATAAATGAAAGTGCTATGGAAAATAATAACAAATCATTGATTATATATGTAATGAAATGTTTGAAATAATGTAGAAATAAAAATGAATAAGAACGTGTTAAAATCACGGGAAATAGCAATCGATACAAAAAAGGATAAAAAATGAATATGTGTAAAAAATAAATTAGGAAAACTACAAAGAACAATATATACAAATATAAAGAAATATACAAACAAAGTAAAAATATATTCATATACTAAGATACAATGAAATTTAAAGATATATTAAGTAAAAAAATGAAAAATTAAAAACAATCATTAATAGAAATAGAGAGAAAAAAATTCACAAAAAAAATCAAGATATGCTAAAAAACTACTTGAACAGATTGTATAACTCCTTTTTGAACTTAACTGCATTGCCTATATTCTGAATATAATTAGGTAAAGTATTCCAAAGACTGATGGTGTATATAAAAAACTGGCGTTGTGACAAAAGAGTCCTATGTCTGTGTTGGATAATCTTCATACCGCGGTTGGATCTAGCAAATGTAATCCTACTAAATAAGTATATTGGCTGTTTTAGAGTAATAATCTTATGGAGGAGAATAAGGCATTTTATATTCAATAGGTTATCAAAATTAACTCCGAATATCCGGTATGAAAATTGTGATATATGGTCTCGACGTCCCCTAATAAAACATATCTGGCTATATTATTATAAGCCAGGTTGAGTTTCCGCTTATCATCAGTATCACAGTCGCGAAAATTTCAGATCCGTATAAAAGGACAGGAATCAAATACGTTTTAGCCAGTTGCATACGTATGGCAAAGGGAGTCGAATCTATAACAGCCCACAAGTTCCTAAGCATACCATAAACTTTACCAACGATGACGTTAATGTGGTTAGACCACGTCAGCCGACCATTAAAGATAACACCCAGATTGGATGCTGATTCAACAAAGTCAATTTTATTCCCCCTGATAATAATATCCGGCACAACTAATGCTCTCTTAGTCCTGGAGAGCAATAAAACATTTAGATTAGAGGGATTTATACAAAGTCCATTGGCCCTAGCACAGCTATCAATTTTTCGTAAATCACAGTTGATGGTGTCTATACATAGTTGGATATCCTCTATACGCATGCTTCTATAGAGCTGAACGTCATCAGCGTACATATGTACGCTACAATTATCCAAAACATCAGGCAGGTCGTTAATGTATATACAGAACAAGAGAGGCCCAAAGATTGATCCCTGAGGAATACCTCTTCCAACGCTTAGCGAATTCGAGATCTTGCCGTTTAGATAAACTCGTTGTGATCTGTTCACAAGATAAGAACGTATGAGATTACAAGCTGAGTTAGAAAAATGAAAGAGGGTCTGTAGCTTCTTCAATAATATTTTGTGGTCAACCGTATCAAAAGCCTTGGTGTGATCCAAAAGAACTAAAAACGCTATGTAATTTTCATCTAGTTCCAACCTAAGATCATCAACTACATTGACTAAAGCAGTAGTGCAGCTCCTAGCTTGTCATAAATCCCGACTGCTTATCAGATATGAAGTTATTACTCACGAGATAACTATTTATTTGTTTAGCCATGAGATTTTCCATTACTTTAGACAGGAATGGAAGAATGGCAATTGGCCTGAATTCGTTGTTGGATTTAGAATGGAATGGGGTTTTCGACTGTTTCCATTCGTCAGGAAAGGACGACATAGTATAAACTGTATGAATAAATGAGTCAAATACGGCAAAAGTCTAGGTGACAAAGCTTTCAAAAACAGAGGATCTAAGTCATCAGAACCAACCGCATTCGATTTTACCGAAGATAAGCATTCCAAAACCTCGAACTGATTAACACAACGAAAACTAAAGGGATTTTCAAGCGGAACAAAACAAAGGTCTTTATATATGTCACTATCAGGGGTCGGAACACTGATATTAACAAATTTATCATTGAGAGCGTTTACATCGACATCAGCAGAAGTATTATGACACTTTTGTCCAACACCAATATCACGGATTACCTTCCATTTAGCCCTGTTATCCAATGCGGAAGCGAACTTTCCAACGTAAAACAGTGGTTTTCGCAATCTTAATGCGTTTGGTAACCTCACTACGAGCTGACCTATGGATGGCTTTTCAATCGTCCGTTCTGAACCTCTTCCATCGCCTGTAGGCAATGTCGCGTTCATAAATTAAAGCTTTAATTTCAGCATTAAACCATGGTTGGTGTTTGGCTCTAACAAGTTTAGTTCTGACAGGAACACAACTGTCGTATAGCAGCCGAACATTTTCCTGAATTAGTGCCACCTGGTCATTTACATTATCCAGTGAGTAGATTTGGTTCCAACAGACATTATCAACACTACTATTCAAAACTGCAAAATTGATACTTTTAAAATCACGGTATA
>OW026360.1:57476901-57511901 GCA_932273835.1 Sarcophaga variegata | reverse complement strand
CTGGACTGTATGATGTTGGGAAGAGCACAATAAAGAAACACTACTGCTTCCGACACTAAAAAAAGGGGGAACCAAAAATTAAAGTAGTTCCAATGCAGGTATAGATCACATGAAAAATACCACTTTCCTTTTTGTTTTTTTTTTATCAACTGGTGGACTTCTTTTTGCCGTTTTATAAAAATTCTTGACTTGCTTCTTGTGTCTTGTGCAAACGCTCTGTCAAGAAATTTGTAGTAATTTTAAACAAATCTCGCAATTTTCCTCTTAATTGCCACGCAAGAATAATAATTTTAGCGTGTGTATGCCGGCTTTCTGGTTTATTCGCTTCGAAATAAATTAAACTTTGGTTTTGGTTGTTGTTTTGAATACAAAATTTATATTATTTTATTCTTTCTCTTTGTTTTTTCAAATAACTAAATTCACTTTTATTTTAACAAACTTTAAATTTTTTCTTTGCTGCTCTATTGCTTCAGAAATGATTATAGCTTCACTTTTTATAACTCACAATCTTAAGGCAATTCAGTTATATTCTTCTGAATTTATTTTATTTGTGATTACAGAGTTATGTTATAAATTCCCAAAGCTTTAATTACATTTCATTACACTGTTATAACAAAAAACATGAAAGCTTAAATTAATATTGTCGCGCCCTCTATTGGATGTTACTTGTCTTCTAGATGATCGCCGGAGATGGGGTTTTGCAATCACCGGGCGTAAACATTTCGGCGCCCTTGCAGTACTGCAACCAAGAACAAAATGGCTTCAAAATTAATGCTATAGGAAAGGAAATCAAAAACCAAAAAATATTATTGTATTAATTCAAATGCTTAATTTATTTTCTCCTAATTTTCCAATAAATAAAAGACTAAAAACTATATCAGCTCACGATCCGGACTTCATTGGGTCAGCTGCATTAAAAGAAAATAAATTATAACTATAAATAAAAATTATGTTTACTACGTATCATGGTTCAAAGCGATGTGTTCCACACCTATGTATTATAAGGAACACAGGCCCGAAATCAAATAGCCAAAAATAGAAAACTGGGCCAAAAGTTTGCCCATCGTACCACCAAATACCCCATTGCGTATGATTTTGCTGTACACATCGCAGCCTAATCTGATTCCAACTGGGGCCGCTCAAAAAAACGTTGGGTCTGCCAGTTGTAGTCTCGGAAACTCGTCCACGATCCTTCCGTCCATCGACCTTGACGGTGTGAGACCATCCAACTTACTCCGCACCTCTGCATATGTTTCAACTGTGTCGCTGCTGCCGTAGTTACCTCTAATAACCAAGAGCACCCGTTCCGAGCGTCTAACTCTAATCGTCTTCGCGCCACGCCTGTGCACCACCTTTTCGGAAATGAGAGATTGCGGCTGCCTCTCTTCGACTTCGCGACCTTCTTCGGACCAGACGAACGAGGTCTGTTGTCCGGCATGTGGAGAAGCGTATGACGTCCGCCAGGTATGGTCGTGACTCAAACAGCCAGCGCAGTATTTGTAAATTGTCACCAACTTCATTCTCTCTTCATAGTATGCCCTCGAGAATCTTTCGCAAAATCGCAATGGGTGGTTTTTTAAACAGACGCGACACACACCATCTTCTTATTGTTGTCGCCTTGCTTGTATTTTTTCGCCGAAACCATGATACTGTTATCTGAAATTATTAAATTTTCAAAGTGAACACGTTGGTAGAAGTACCAGTTTCACAACTGGTCGGGTGATTGTACCACGTGAAGTCTTCAAATCCACTACTCTGACATGACTATCTCTACCCGAATGCAAATTCAATACGCGACCTAGGCGCCATTCGTTGGTAGGCACGTTATCCTCGCGGATTACCACCATATCACCGAGCTCTAAGTCCTTCCTCAAACACTTCCACTTGTTCCTCTTCTGTAGCTCCTTCAAATATTCCTCCTTCCAATGGAGACATAAACGTTGGTTTAGATCCTTAACTCTTTGCCATCGGTTTGTTATCGAGGGTAAAGGGCTACCAATCAAGAAATGACGTCCAGGCAATCGGCATTATCCGCCAAAAAACATAATGGACGCGAATTCAAACACGCCTCGACGCGAGTTAGGAGAGTGGAGAACTCCTCAAAAGAATACTTCAAGCCTCCTGAAAGTCGTTTAAAATGGTGTTTGAAACTTTTGACACCGGCTTCCCAGAGACCTCCCATATGAGGTGCACCAGCAGGGTTGAAATGCCATGTTAACCCCCTAGGTCCGTAAGTAGCATTGACCTGGGAACCTGATTCTTTAAGAAAATTTCGAAATTCACTTGTTAAGATTTTCGACGCTCCTGCAAAATTGGTCCCTTTGTCGGAATACATATCCGTAGGATATCCGCGACGAGAAATAAATCTAGCCAAAGCACCTAAGAATGCCGACGTAGATAAATTACTAACGGCTTCCAAATGAATAGCCTTCGTAGTAAAGCAAATAAACCGACAAACGTAGCCCTTAGTTATAAGACACGCTCTGCCAGTATAATTCCGAATGTCAACGGGCCCAGCACAATCTACACCAGTGCTAACGAAAGGACGAGTGAAAATGGTACGGGACGTGGGCAAAGCCGCCATTATCTGACTCTGAGTCATTCCCTTATAGCTAGTGTAAGTCCTGCAACGCCCTACGACGGTCTTTATCAAATTCTTAGACCTGCGCATGTAGAATTCAGTTCTCAAGACCCTCAACATCAATTGGTTTCCGCCATGCAAAGTCAACCTATGGATAAAATCGACCAACAGATAAGAAAATCGACTCGCTGTCGGGAAAAGAATCGGAAACCTTTCGTTGTACTTGAGGTTCACCGCATTAGCCAGTCTGCCACCGACTCTCATCAGACCATCCTCATCTAAAAAAGATTCAAATTCAAAAGCTCCCCTTCTACAATCTTCTCTCCATCAGACAACCGCCGGTGTTCTCGAGGGTACCAAGCTCGTTGAGCTATTTTTATCAGCTTTCCTCTCACCCTCTGGATTTCGTGTGGAGTAATCTCCAAAGAACCACAACGCGAACCTTCTCTAACGAAAACCCTAAATACTAAGGCCATCACACGCAACGCCCTCGAATAGGAAGAAAACCGATTCAAAAGGTCATCGAACTCCTTAAAATAAGCGAAGAAAACCGTGTGACACTTTTCTTCCTCCTTAGTGTCATATTTCTCGGGAATAGGATTACGCCACTAGTCGGTAGGAGAACCTAACCATTGGGGACCATGCCACCACAGATTGTCCGTCGCCAAATTCTGCGGTCGAGCTCCTCGACTTATCAAATCGGCCGGATTCTGCTCCGACCGAACGTGCCTCCAGCAGGCCTTATTCAGGTGGTCTGTCACCTTTGCAACCCGATTAGCAACAAAAGTTTTCCACGAACTGGGTGGTTTTTGAAGCCAAGCTAAAACTATGGTAGAATCTGTCCACCCATAGAATTTTGTTTTTGATGCGTCAAATTTCAAATTCGCCTTCACAGCTTCCGTCAACTCGGTCAATAAGACTGCCCCGCAAAGTTCAAGCCTAGGTAACGAAATTGTCTTCAAAGGAGCGACCCTCGACTTAGCCAACAACAGATGGGTTTGAATAGCACCTAAATCATCCTCTATACGAATGTATATACACGCCCCGTATGCTTTCTCCGAAGCATCAGAGAACCCATGAATCTCCACATTATAATCGGGTCGAAAACCTACCCAACGAGGTATTTTTATATTGTTAATGAAACTATATTCATTAAGAAATTGCTTCCATTTCGCAAGGCTCTACGGGGTCAAAAATTCATCCCAATCAGTCTTCTCGCTCCATATTTTCTGCATGAGCATTTTTGCAGTGACAACTATCGGACCTAACCATCCAGCAGGATCGAAGAGCTTGGCTCGACAATACCTCTCTTTTCGTAAAATTCTCCTTAATATCTATTGTCGTTGTCGTGAAGAAGAACTGATCAGACCTGGCATTCCATCGTACGCCCAGGGTTTTGATGGAGCTGACATCTTCAAATTCCAAAAAATCTTCCCTCAACAAGTGATCAGAAGGCAATCCCTGAGGAATTCTCTTGTCGTTTGAGGTCCACTTCCGCATTGAGAATCCCGCGGAAGTCAACGCCGATCTTAATTGGGTTCGGGCCTCTATCGCTCCAGAAACATCATGAGCCCCAGCTAACGCGTCATCCACGTACATCATCTCGCGTAAAATTTCCGATGCCAAAGGCCATTTCGAGTTACCGTCATCCGCGAGTTGAAGCAATTTATTTATATATATAATATATTTATTTATTATTGCCAAAAAAATGAGCACAATTTACCCCAAACGTGACGGTTTTCAATTCAAAATCTTCTACTTCCCCATCTGACTCCTTACGAAAAACTATTCGTTGGTACTTCACCTGATCAGGGTCCAAGAGAATCTGTCGATACATCTTCTCAATGTCTCCATTAAAGACATATCGGTAAAAACGCCATCTAACGATTAGAAGCCTCAAATCGTGTTGTAAAACAGGCCCGGTAAATAAGGTGTCATTCAAGCTCAATCCATATGACGTTTTACTAGACGCATTGAAAACAACCCTAACCTTCGTGGAAGAGCTTTCAGCTTTGAGTACAGCATGATAAGTCAAATAATACGAATCTCCTTCATTCGTATTCCTCAAATTCACTTTTGCCATATGACCCAAAGATTCGTACTGCAATAAAACCGTATCATAATCCAGTTTAAGAGACGGATTTCGAAGCAAGGAAGCTTCGTTTCGCAAAAATTGTCTGTAGGCCTTTGGGCGGGAAGAGCCAAAACAATCAAGGGAACCATACTATGGCTTGATAGGTAATATTCCTCACAGTACTCATCATCAGGCGATATCTTCGAATGCCTTGGAGGTTCCTCCAATTTCCAGAACCTCTCCAGCTGCTTATCCAATTCCAATTCAGTGCAATACGACACGAGAATCGTATAGCTCTTGGAACGCGGTTCGGGTAATGACCCCGTCAGAACCCAACCAAAAATACTCTCCTGGGCCATCAAATTCCCCAGAAGATTCTTCCTAACGCCCTCCAACATTACGTTAGGATAAATGTCGCCTCCAATTAAAATATCCACGCGATCGCTTTCATTAAACTTAGGATCAGCCAATGTGATCGCGATATGTTAATAGTTGAGCTGGGTAACAATCCTGTTAACTTCGGCAACACCAAACCGATTGCCTCCACACGAGGTTGATCGCCAGACAGAGAAGTTAAGACAAACGAACATTGTCTTTGGACTGCACCAGCACATGCTCCATTCAAACCAGAGACCTTAGCATGTATATTCACCGCCGGCAATCCCAATCTCCTCTGTAATCCTTCCGAAACGAAGGTAGCTTGAGACCCTGAATCTATTAGGGCCCTAGCTCTAAACGTTTCTCCTCGGTGGTAGATACCAACTACCGCAGTTACCAAAAGTATCTGCCTCGACGTAGCAGCAAAACAATTTTGGACCTCACCATTCGACCTGACTGCACCGCTAGAACTTGGCGTATCCAAAACGCCCGAAGAGAATCCAGACACCTCTCGATGCAGTAGAGTGTGGTGCTTCAACTTGCACACCGTACAACCAACAGTACTCTTACACTCATTGAGTCTACGACCACCTGTGAGACAGTTAATACAGTTGTACCTCTTTACAATCACAAACCGTCTCTCAGGAGATAAATCCAAGAATTTAGGACAAATATTCAACAAATGGTCTCCCGAACAATACGTACAAACTCTCTTATTCAGCTTAGTGGAAAAGGATCGAACTCCCCTTTTCGGATTAGGAAGAGTTTCAGGGGCAGGCCTAGAACCGCTAACAACTGGTTCAACATTTCGAATTTCAGACACAGTTTCTAGAGATTGAAACCGTGATGTCAAAAAAGTATCTAAATCCTTCCATTTGGGAATCTCCATCTTGTTTTGGATTGTCTGTTCCCAGAGATACAAAGTTAGCACCGGCAGCCTGGTGGAACACAAATAAATAAAAATTGGATCCCAATTGGAGATATTAATATCGTGCATCTTAAGTGCCGATATCGAATTATTAATATCCCGTTGTAACCTCTTGATATCCTGGGCTGCTTCGGATTTCACCGATGCGAGAGTAAACAAAACCTTCAGCTGAGAATTCACCAAAATCCTCTTATTCTCGTACCTGTCCTTCAGGTTGTTCCACGCCTCCTGGAATCCACTAACAGTGAGAGGAGATTTTTTCACAATTTCTAAGGCTTCACCACGCGTGAACTGCCTCAAATAAAAGAGCTGTTCCACTGGTGAAATGTTGGCCCCGTTCACATAAACAGCAGTGAACATGTCGCGAAATGGTGGCCAAGATTTGTAATCCCCATGAAACACCTCCATGGTAGCTGCATATTATGTCGAATGCGGTTCTCGTTGCCCTGACCATTGAGACACTGTGTCGATGACATCCCAGCTTGGTTGACCAAGGTCTGGGAAAGTTCACCCATTAGTGAGGTAACAGTAATGTATCCTAACCTACAGTGTCCAAAAAGTTTACGTGTAGCTTCCCGATCACCTTCCAAATCCTCCTCGTCACCTGTGGCAAAGGCTTTATAGGAATCCCTAACTTTTGCCCTTAGTGATTTGAACTCTTCCCTCTGGACCTCAATGGAGAAGGTCGTATTACCTTCCTGAGGAGTAGAATTGAATTCTCTCTCAAAATCTAGGAATATTTGGGCAAACCTCTCAAACGTTAATAATCTCCTCGACTTCGGCATCCCGACTATTATTAAAAGTAGCTATCAACAACAACAACAGTGGAAACCAAAAGGAATTAACTATTCGAAGACTAATTCCCTAAACGAAATGTAAATCCGATAAAAATATCAAAAAATCAAATAAATAATAAACTCAATCAGAACACAATTCGAAAAAGTCCGCGCCCTGATCGCCACTAATCACGCGACACGCAACTAGAACCGCAGATATTCCAAAAAATTAAACACAAGGTCACAGTGATCACCCTGATATTTACAACGCGTCACCACGACCAACTTGACGCTTTATCGCAAAATTAATACAAGTGATATATGTCCAATAAAACGGGCATATATAATTAAAAAAAACTACGCAATTCGCGAAACTAAGCCAGGACGAATTTCCAATGGCCAATAATCCGATGACTATAATAGTCATCAAAAATCAAATACATGAACAATAAAAAAAAATACAAAATGTGAAAAGGCAGTTCCAAACAACTACACTCTTTCACTTTTAATTTCAAAAATATATGTCAATATATGTATAGTATATATGTATATAAAATCTGTCACTAGTAAATCAAAAATATTTAATTTGATATAACAAAATTTAAAGAAATAAATTGAAATAAATAAAAATGGTGAATTCAAATTTATTTTCGTTTAAAATTGTTAAAAAATATAAATGATTTCCAAAATGACTAAATAAAAGAATAAAAAATTCGAAAGGAAACCCATAAATAAATTTTAATGTGTTACTTCACTTTACTTTTTTGCAAATCAAATATCCCATTTGCTAACAAATCTGTTAAAAAATTCCAGATCTAATACTATGGAAGTGAGTAACAATTAATTATGGGTACCTCTTTCATGTATCCGGTGGATTTGAAGAAGTGTTATAAAAGGTAATGAGCTTCGCTATTTAGCCAACGCACAATCACCAATTATAACACAACTATCAATTTATAACCGATATCAAATTGGGTGGTTGAATTCGATTTCCAACTGTGATATTCACACCTCAATTTGACATCCTAGTCACTATTGACTTTGTTACAAGTTAAGAAAAGTTGGCTTAACAGTGCATAAACTTTGGTTCCTATATTCGATAAATTTACAAAGTGTGCCAGTGCTATCGCAATTATAACACACCACTTTGTAAATATATATGCACTGTTATAAATTCTATATAAAAGCAAAGTTTTGTTGTCTAGTTAACAGAACTTTACTTGTATATAGAACAGGGTTCGTCAAAAAATTTTTGATTATGTGTTAGTGAGTAAGAGAGAGAGAATAAGTTGAGAGAATTTATTTATTTACAGCCATAGAAAAGTGTTAGTAATATACGCTATTTTTATTTTCATTTCATTAGCATACATATGTAAAGCTGTCTAACTTTGGCTTAAAAATTTTGGATAAGTAAAAAGAAAATAAAAAATCCATTTTTTATTAAAAGAACATAAAGCTATCCATCTTTGGCTTAAAAATTATGCCATGTTTTTTTAGATAAATAAAAATAAAAATAATAAAAAACCCATTTTTTTTAAAAGAAAAAAGCGAGCATTCCAAAGCATTTAAAAAAAATTATACTATGCGACAAAGTAAAAAAAAATTAAAAACGCCCAGCTAATGTCATATCCCATTTTTAACATAAAATATTTTTGAGTGTCATTCTGACATAAAATGATAAAGCATCCGCCGCACATGTGTTCTTGCCGCAGTCTGATCGACAACTAAATGAAAAAACACAAGAATGCGTGTGAGTTCTCTTTGCACAACTGTGCTATGAAATGGTAAACTATGATATAGAATTACCACCAAAAATCAAAAAATATAAAGTAAAAACAAAAACACTTTACCTTATAATCTCAAGGTTACTTTGATGGCTGATAAGAAGGTTGAAGAGGTTACGTTGAAGGTCACACGAAAATATGCACAAAACACGGTTCCAAAATCCGAAAAAACAGGTTCCAAAATCTGGTTCGATTGGACCAAATGTTACTTCGCTGGACTGTATAATGTTGGGAAGAGCACAAAAAAGGAACACTACTTCTTCCGACACTAAAAAAAATGGGGAACCAGAAATTAAAGTAGTTCCAATGCAATTATAAATCACATAAAAAAAATACCACTTTCCTTTTTGGTTTTTTTTATCAACCGTTTTATAAAAATTCTTGAGTTGCTTCTTGTGCCTTGTGGAAACGCTCTGTCACTAGATTTGTAGTAATTTTAAACAAATCTCGCAATTTTCCTCTTAATTGCCACGCAAGAATAATAATTTTAGCGTGTGTATGCCGGCTTTTTGGTTTACTCGCTTCGAAATAAATTAAACTTTGGTTTTGGTTGTTGTTTTGAATACAAAATTTATATTATTTTATTCTTTCTCTTTGTTTTTTCAAATAACTAAATTCACTTTTATTTTAACAAACTTTAAATTTTTTCTTTGCTGCTCTATTGCTTCACAAATGATTATAGCTTCACTTTTTAAAACTCACAATCTTAAGTCAAATCTTCTGGATTAACAAATTAGAATAATATTTTCAACTTAAACAAGAAAGAAGCCTAAAATAAACAGGATTACAGAGAAATGTTATAAATTCCCAAAGCTTTAATTACATTCCATTACAAAGTTATAACAAACAACATGAAAGCTTATATTAATATTGTCGCGCCCTCTATTGGATGTTACTTGTCTTCTAGATGATCGCCGGAGATGGAATTTTGCAATCATGTTGTTGGGCGTAAGCAATAATTTAACATAATATAATATAATATAATATAATGTAATATAATATAATACAATATAATATAATATAATATAATATAATATAATATAATATAATATAATATAATATGATATGATATAATATAATAGAATATAATATAATATAATATAATATAATATAATATAATATAATATAATATAATATAATATAATATAATATAATATTGTTACGTTTCTACCTTTTTAAAAACGTCTAATATGAGTTCGTTAATTGTAAACAAAGTAAAATATGTGTTTAATTTCAGTTAAACTCTCTATTGCTCTTTTGCTAATACATTGTTGTTTGTTACTTTGCTTATGTTGTCTATCCCCTTTTGTCACATACATGTTGTTGCTGGTACCAGGCACAACCAGGTTCGACGTACATATGTGTGTGTGCAACTTTAGAAAATCAACACGTTCATTATATTCTTAGCGTTAGTGTGTATTTGTATCGTGTGGCGTTTGTTTATCGTTTTTGTTGTTAATCGATATTAGGTCGTTTCGATTTGCACTGCCGCCCACTTAAGCCTTTTCGTCCCGAATAGGCTCATTATCTCTTTTCCCATATTTTGCCAGTCGCTCTATGTGTACGACCTTCATTTTTGCTCGGGGGCTGGTAGCTTTCTGTATCCTGTACACGACATCGTTTAACCGCTTTATTATTTTATACGGTCCATCCCAGCTGGTTTGTAGCTTAGGCGATAATCCCTTCTTCCGCTTTGGGTTGTATAGTAGAACCATTTGTCCCTCATGAAAGCCCTCCGTTTTTGCTGCTCTATCATACCTGGCTTTCATTCTATCACTGACCATTTTTATACGGGTGCGCACAAACTCATGAAGTTCATTCAGGCTTTCTTCTTTTGCAGTGTATATTTCGTCCCTATCTGTGGCAGATAGGGCAGTTTTATCTCAGTCCCAAAGATAACCTTAGCGGGTGATCTAGATGTTGAATCATGGACTGCAGATCGGTACACCAGTAGAAACCTCGGAATGTGTTCGTCCCAGTCCTTCTGTTGCTCGCTCACTACTTCCCGCAAGTATTCCTCTAGGGTTCGGTTAAATCGCTCTACCATTCCGTCTGACTGTGGGTAAAGCGGCGTCGTTTTCTTAATACCGTATACTTCACACTTTTCCTGGAATACAGCCGACTCGAAATTTCTGCCTTGATCGGCATGTAGTTCTATTGTAACCCCGTACCGGCATACCCAGTTGTTCACAAAAACGTTTGCTATTGTGTTCGCTCTTGATTGGGTATTTTTTTATTTTATTTTTTTTCGCCGAGGAGGGGTAAATGTACCAAACCGCACCATAGAGGAAGTCGTCACATCCTCCGTGTGTGGGGCCCTCACCCACTAAATCCCCCCTCGTCTCCTGTGGACTCGGTCGGGCCCACTCCGGAACTACGGTGGTATTACTTCGGAGTGGAGTCCTTTTGGCCCTTTAGCCCCTTCATGTTCATATCCGCGTCCGGATTGCGAATCGAAAGTTGAGGAGTGATCTAAGCGTCTCGACTATTCCTTTCGTCTAGATCATCGTCTCGGTTACGCCCGGCACGTATGACAGTATCACCTATGCCGACATGCTCGCTCGTTCTGCAGCTTCAAGATCTCTCTTCTTCCGTCTCAGAATGCGCTCTACGTAATTCACTACCGAGGTCCAATTCTCACTACTCGCAGTCATACAATCAGTCGACAATATTAGCGGTTGTGATCGTTCCGACTATTGACGTCAGTACAGAGCGATAGCTCTGCCAGCGTACACCCTCGAAGACAGTGTGCTATGCGTCATCAACTAACTCCCCTTCCTCGTACAGGCAGTAAGGGGAGACGGCCTTGCCCATTCTGTGCAGATATTTCCTAAAATATGCGTGACCCGATAGCATCTGTGTAACGTAGTAGTTTATTTCGCCAAATTTCCGACCGATCCATGGCCTTATGTCCGGGATAAGTTCGCGGTCCATCTTCCTCTATCCTCCTCGTTCCATCGTTGTTGCCATTTTGAAATGGTGTTTTCCCTGAAGTACCCGGTTATATGATTACGACGACCAGTGATTAGCAGCAATTCCGTTTTATGCATGGCCAGGTCTAGGCCGTGGGAATCCAACCATGCTTTTGTCCTTAGCATAACGCGTCTCAATTTTCGTTGTGCCTCTTCCGTGTTCCTGGCCGTGATAACAGCTGCGATATCGTCTGCGTATCCAACCAAGAAAGTTCCGTCCGGCATATCCTCCCTCAGAATTCCATCATAGCTAACGTTCCACAGGTCGGGGCCGAGGATAGATCCTTGTGCCGCTCCAGATGTTAATTGTTTCACTCTTGATCCCGAGCTTGTGCTATACACCAGCTGCCTGTTACTCAAATAACTGCTTATCATGGCCAGAATGTAATGTGGCACAGAGAAATTGTTCTCCAAAGCATCCAGTACATCGCTCCATCTAAGGCTGTTAAACGCGTTTTTGACGTCCAAAGTGGCAAGCAGTACCACAGGCCCCGTAAAGTGACTCCCACGCTGTGTGACCATAGCCGCTTCAGTCACCTCTCTCAAAGCGCCAATTGTTGACCGACCGGGTCGAAAACCATATTGCCGAGCAGACAGTCCTCCACTATTCTCAATAGCACCGGTAAGCCGTGGCTTCAAAAGCCTCTCGAGCAGCTTTCCTGACGTATCCAGCATGCACAGTGGCCTGTACGTGGATAGGTGCTCCGGGTCGCCCTTTCCCTTGCTTATTAAGACCAGTCGTTGTTTCTTCCATATTTCGGGGAAAATACATTCTCTTAGGCACGCGTTGTACATTCCCAGTAAGAGTTGCGGTCTTTGATGGGCAATTTCCCGCACTACCTCAGGCGGGATGCCATCGCGCCCCGGTGCCTTGCCGGGTTTTACTCCGGCTGCAGCTCCTCTTCGGTAAATGGTAAGAATTCTATACCTAGTGTATTCTGCCGTTGTTCGATCCTCGATTCATGAGTAGGGAATAGTGTATCCACTATATTTCTCATCACTCGTTCGTCCATAATTCCCACTGGTTTCCTCCTGTTCAGTTTGTCTCTTGCCTCTTTGTATAATCGCATTTCGTCAACGGCCGGTCCGTTGGGTCTAGCTCTAGTGTACCTCCGTCGTAGTCGTAGACACTCTCGCCTGAGTGCTGCAATATTTTCGTCCCACCAGTACTCAGCCTTCCTCAACAAGGGCATTGCCTTCCTACACCCGCGTCCTATTATCTTCATAGTTTGTTCTACTCTCGTCCTCGCGTCGTCCGAGAGCTCAACACTACCACACAATCTGTCAACCTCCAAGATCAGCCGATTTTTATCCAATTTTCGTGCATCCCATCCTCTACTGTTCGGAGTGTAATTGTTCTCCTCTCCTCTATTTCTCGAAGCAAAGGTGTACGATATGTACTGATGATCACTACCCGTATATATTTCCAATACCTTCAGTCCCTGACTCTGTGACATATGCTCTCCGAGACCATAGTTATATCAGGGATGCGAGCATCCCGCTCTTTTCTGCTCCCGGCTGTACGCCCCGGTTATACGAACGGACATATCCGGATTTATTCGCCCGCTTCTCTTTGTACCGCTACCAAAACTTCCTCAGTGGTTGTGAGGGCATCCAGGTCCCGAATTTCCAAAGTGACCGTAGGTACAAGGTCCTTTACGGTTGCCTCTTGATTTAGGACGCTCTTTAGGTTCTCCCTGAACTCGTCTCTTTTGCCTCCTTTACCCATTTCAATGAGAATAGCACCTGTTTTCGTCTTCCGGACGGCTCGTACCGCTATCTCCGATTCCTCTGGTTTTATTTTGCTCCGTATGTTCCTCAGAACGTCAGCGTAGCTGCGCCCCTCGGTTGGGTGGATGACTACAGCCTCTGTACGTTCTTTCACAATTTTTTGTCGCTCCTTTTTCTCCTTCCTTGCCGTTTTCTTGCTCTTCACTGTTTTCCATTCCTCGTTCACTGTTTCCTGGAGCTGTGCCGTGTCCGTCGGTTTTCCTCTCGGCCTATTTTCCGGGCGGGTATCCGCGGGGCTTGAGGCGCCTCTCTTATTGAGGGAACTAACAGGTGTGGAGACATCGTCGTTCCTGTTATTCCTGGTAATCTCAAGCGCCCTACTCGCTTCCTTTTCCATTTCTGCATCCTTCCAGTTTTCCCTGTAGCTCTTCATTATATCGATGAGTTCCTCTAATTCTGATACTTCGCTCTGAACATCCATGCTGATGTTCCTTGCTCTCGTCATTGCCGCTCTCATTCTGCGGATAACGCTTTGGCACTTAGTAAAGGTCTCCTCCTCTGAGTTTCTCATCTTGCATATGAACTCCTGTCTAGGGGAACTGTGCCCCAAAAGCGGTTCTCCTGCGATTGCGCACCCTCCTGCGCAGATTTTGGTGTCGTGCCACCCTTCTCAATCCCAGTGCTCCTCGCAGTTGTGCTCTGAGAGTTAGCCGTTGTCTGGGATTTTTCACCGGTGATCGCCTGATTTTCTAACTGCTCATAAAGGCAACCTCACCCTGCATCATCTCTTCCACTTCCAATATTTTCTTATTCATTTTTTTCTTTCGGGTTCCATCTTCAAGCCGCTATCTCATATCGACTATGCAGTTGTCCCTTAAAGACCCCGATGGTGCTATGGTGATCAGTGAGGTCCTCGCGAGGGTTGACGCAGATCTTCATGGGAGTCTGCGTTCAGAGCCAGGTCGGATACTAATTAGGAGTCATCTCAACTAAACCTGCATCACCAGCTAAATGGCGACGATAATCGAACGTACTTGAAGCCCTGCCTCGGATTTAACGGGACGGAGGCGTCTGCAACATTAGCCCCTTTCGACCGGTTTTAATTCGGTGTACTGAGGTAACAGAATGCAACCCACTTGCGTCGTCTTCAAAATCGATTTTCCGTACATAGTCCAGGTCGTGCCGAATCGCCAATCTTGCCTTCTCACTTTAGCAAGTACCAGCGGATGCTGAGTACCAGTACCCGGGGAGCGCCTGATCTAAGATACGGAGGCTGTGAGCTGCTTGGCATGTACTTGCAAGGATAGCCCCGGGCTTCGCCATGTTGAAGCCAATCAGTAGCGTTGCCTTGTAGTTACACACCCGCTCCCCTCTTGATTGGGTATGGCATATACTCCCGGCCACTTGCTGAAGTAGTCCATCACAACGAGAACATATTGGTTTCCGGCATTGCTGACGGGAAAAGGGCCTGATACGTCCATCGCTATCCGCTGGAAAGGTGCGCCTGAATTATATTGTTGCATCTGACCTCGACTTCTTCTTACTGGACCCTTAGCTGCAATACACAGGGTGCAGTTTGCTATCCAATCCGCCAACCCAATAAAAACGTTGCTTTAGCCTTTCCAGTGTCTTTGTCACTCCAAGATGTCCTCCGCTAGCTCCATTATGGAATTCATTTAATACTTCTTTCATTTTGGAGGAAGGCACTACTAAAAGATTGGATGATGTCTTGCCATCAGCGCTTTCCCAATGTCGATATAGGCATCAATTTATGATCTTTAAGCTGTCCCATAGTGCCCAATATGCTTTTGTAAGAGAACTTTCTGCGGATATCTCATTTCTGGTAGGTCGTTTGTCCTCTTCCTTAGCTGCTATTATCTTCGCCAATATTTGTTCACTTCTTTGTGCTTCGAACCAGTCTTCGTTGGCTTCGGTCCGCGTTAGCCGGATATCAACTATGGATTCTTTCTTCTCGGCTTTCACGTAATGCTTAAACTCCAAATTACAGGGTCGGCGTGAGAGAGCGTCAGCATTACCATGTTTTATGCCTCTTCGGTGTTCAATGCTGAAGTCGTAAGTCTGGAGGCGTTTAATCCAACGTGCTAGCTGTCCTTCAGGGTTCTTGAATTGTAGCAGCCATCTCAGTGCGGAATGATCAGTCCTTAGTAGAAAATGTTGGCTATATAGGTACTTATGGTAATGTTTTATGCACTCCAGCCCTGCAAGTAGCTCTCGCCGGGTCACACAGTAGTTCCGTTCAGGCTTTGACAATGTGCGACTATAGTAGCCTACGACTTTCTCTGTTCCATTAACCACTTGGGAGAGTACACCACCAATACCATATCCACTAGAATCACTCTCCAAAATGAATTTTTCTCCTGGGACTGGATACACCAAAACTGGTGCAGCACACAATAGGTCTTTCAGTGTCTGGAACGCCTTTTCTTGTGACTCACCCCATTGATACGCCTTTGATTTCTTTGAGAGTTCATGCAAGCTTGCAGCCACGCTGGCAAAGTTAGGCACAAAGTAGTATGTGCATAGTCCCGAAAAGCTGCGTAGTTCTTGAAGATTCTGGGGACGAGGCCAGTCCTTCGCTGCAAGTATTTTATCTTCATCGGTGGATATGTCATCTGCTGTTACAAGATGCCCCAAATATTTTACCTGCTTTTGGAAAAATGCACATTTCTTTACGCTTAATTTTAGTCCAGCCATTGTTATTCGTTGCAGAACTTCTCCCACGTTCTTGAAGTGTTCGTCAAAAGTTCTGCCCATCACTATTATGTCGTCGAGATACACCAGGCAAGTCTTCCAATGCAGTCCCTTCAGTACACGTTCCATAAGCCGCTCGAATGTGGCCGGAGCATTACAGAGTCCAAATGGCATAACCTTAAACTGCCATAAGCCGCCGTTCGCACTGAATGCGGATTTCTCTTTGTCCTTGTCTGCAATCTCCACCTGCCAATACCCGCTTTGTAGATCTAATGTGGAGAACCATTTTGTTCCGGCTAGAGTATCGAGTGTGTCGTCAATTCTTGGTAGCGGGTAACTATCCTTTTTGGTGACATCATTCAGCTTCCTATAGTCTACGCAGAATCTTGTAATGACTCATTTGAATTTGCGCCCGGCATCTCAACTCCATACGGTATAGTTCTCGTTTGTGCTCATCTACAAATTTACGCTGCAACGCCACCATTAAGTCGTTGTAGTTGTTTCTGCTGCTGGCTGACATGGTTTCTAGAATATCGGCTGCGACACCTTTTTTAGTTTTTTAGTTTTCCGTCGACGGACTTGTCACCCTTTACTCGACGCCAGTGATTCTTCTGCTGACCGACTCATGTATTTCCTGTAGCTTCCCTGATGTCGCCTCATGCTCCTTTTCAATTTTTAACAAAACCGCTGCTTGCATTCTTTCCATTCTTTGTTCACTATATTGTCGCGACTCAGACAGAAGTTTCTGATTTTCGGCTCTAGAAGCTTCGAATAGCTTCTGGTCCTCAGCTCTAGAAGCTTCTTGGACATCAGGCAGTAGTTTTAGATTTTCGGCTCTAGAAGCTTCTCGTATATCAGCAAACAGCCTTTCGTTCGCCTCTTGCATTTTGCGATTTTCGGCTCTGGAAGCTTCTTGTACTTCAGCCAGAAGTTTTTGATTTTCGGTTCTAGAAGATTCTTGCACTTCAGCTAGAAGTTTTTGATTTTCGCTTCTAGAAGCTTCGAATAGTTTCTGGATTGCTACTTCCATTTTCTCCATCATAGCAGCTAGCAACAAATTGATGTCAACACCGATAGGGGTTGCAATGGCCTTTATCTCTCGTTTCTCTTCATCCTCGAACTCGTAGAAATCGATGTCAATGCCTTAAAGCTGCAGGTGTTCCCTTAAACGCTATTGCAATTCATTCTTCGTGCCCATTGTTGACAGCTTGAGTTTATCCAACTCTCGTTTAAGCCGTTTCACTTTTAACTCGGAGAGTTTCATTTTGATTTAGACTTTCTCTTTCTTAATTATTTATTTATTTTTACTTTTCGATTTTGCAATCCCACTTCTGACACCAATTGTTACGTTTCTTCCTTTTTAAAAACGATCAAATATGAGTTCGTTAATTGCAAACAAAGTAAAAACAAATGTGTGTTTAATTTCAGTTAAACTATCTTTATTCTTTACGCTAGTTTTGTGTGCCACCGTATACAACTTAACGATACAACAATAATAATCTGCTTATACATTTTACTAGTTCTTATCACACAACTATTCGCTTTACAACCACGACTTGTTTTGTTCACGCGCAACTTCACACAAGGCTGACTGAATTCTTACTGACTGCTTCCTGCTTTGTCCAGCCCTTTTATAGTCCGACACAGCCAGTCTAATGAATATTCTTAAAGTGGAAGGTTCGTGATCTCGACTTCTTGAGAGCTCTATTGCAAATACATTGTTGTTTGTGTACTTTGCTATGGGGGATAGACACCCTTTTGTCACATACATGTTGCTGTTGGTACCAGGTGCAACCAGTTTCGACGTACATATGTGTGTGTGCAGCTTTAGATAATCAAAACGTTCATTCCATTCTTAGCGTTAGTGTGTATTTGTATCGTGTGACTTTTGTTTATCGTTTTTGTTGTTAAACGATATTAGGTTATTATAATATAATATAATATAATATAATATAATATAATATAATCTAATATAATATAATATAATATAATATAATATAATATAATAAATATAATATAATACAGTATAATACAATACAGTATAATATAATATAATATAATATAATATAATATAATATAATATAATATAATATAATATAATATTATATAATATGATATGATATAATATAATATAATATAATATAATATAATATAATATAATATAATATAATATAATATAATATAATATAATATAATATAATATAATATAATATAATATAATATAATATAATATAATATAATATAATATAATATAATGTAATATAATATAATATAATATAATATAATATAATATAATATAATATAATAAATATAATATAATACAATATAATACAATATAATATAATATAATATAATATAATATAATATAATATAATATAATATAATATAATATACTGTAATATAATATAATATAATATAATATAATAAAATATAATATAATATAATATAATATAATATAATATAATATAATATAATATAATATAATATAATATAATATAATATAATATAATATTATATTATATTATATTATATTATATTATAATATAATATAATATAATATAATATAATATAATATAATATAATATAATATTATATTATAATATAATATATTATAATATAATATAATATAATATAATATAATATAATATAATATAATATAATATAATATAATAATATAATATAATATAATATAATATAATATAATATAATATAATATAATATAATATAATATAATAAAATATAATATAATATAATACAATATAATATAATATAATATAAAATAATATAATATAATATAATATAATATAATATAATATAATATAATATAATATAATATAATATAATATAATATAATATAATATAATATAATATAATATAATATAATATAATATAATATAATATAATATAATATAATATAATATAATATAATATAATATAATATAATATAATATAATATAATATAATATAATATAATATACTGTCTCCAACAGCTTTTGAATGGATACATTGAAATTTTCACAATCTTATTTTGATTTACTATAAAAATTTGCTAAAAATAAGTCAACCGTATTGTGAAAATTTCAATTTATCCATTCAAAAGCTGTTGGAGACAGTTTGAGGCGGTTTAAAAAGCTTAAGCCAAGCTTAGCTTCTGCAACCTGCAAGAAATTGTGAATTAAAAACTGGGAATAATAAAAAAACACTTAGTGAAATTAGCAATAAAACTTCTAAAAATAAATACTCAGAATTTCAAGGAAATTCAAGATTAAAAAAAAGCAAAATACAAATAACCTAAAAAAAAATAAATTTTAACACATCTGTCCACAAAATACTATAATACTACAATAAGTTAGCAAAACTAATTAAAACAGCAAATTGAACAGCTAAGCTTGGATCTTATTACTATTCGTATTCCTTGCTACATAAAGAAGACCATCCGCAAAGACTTTGTATTAACGGAGTATTATATACAGATTATTTAGCACACAGCAACAGCATTTTGTTATTAAAGCTTCTAGGAAAGTGAAAGAAATTGTGAAGAAGAGAGAGAGAGAGAGAGAGAGAGAGATTTATAGATAGAAAACAAATATTAAAGCCTTAAACATATTGTTTACATCAAGTAAAAAGTCATGTTTCATTCATCATTTTATAAATTTCCTGGAGCTTTAAATTCCTCATTTTTTTAAATTTCCATATTTTCTCTACACAAAGATTTAAATATTTGTTTTAATTTTTAACGCTTATTTTTAAACATTTTTGCACACAACCACCACGCCCACAACAAAACTTCAAACAAAATACAACAACAATATAAATCCTCAACATTATTACGGCAACAACAAAAAACTACAAACAACTGAAAACAAAGTTGTAAAGTGCAAATAAAACGAAAAAAAGAAAAAAATAAATTAAAATGAAAATAAAAAACGCAACATCAAAATGTTTTTGCTTAATGATTTTTAAGAAATTATTAAACTAAATAAATTATAGTTTAATCATTTAAAATTGGGTACTTGAATACTGACCGCGAAGACCAAACTGTTTCGAGACGCAGAGACCGATCGCTTTAGATGATAATATTCAACTAACTTTTATTATGTCAATATTTCTTAAATCTACAGTTTTTACATACTTAATTCTGTCTATTTAAATTCAGCAACTGCTTATTCTAATTACTTATTCGATATGTATTCATTAACCTTATCCAATGTATTCAATAATCTTAAATCTACTTAACAATATGGTGGTACTAATTTATAGCATAAATTCATTATTATTATTTATTATTATTAATTATTATTATTAATTATTATTATTAAAAGCATATATAAAAAATATTATAAAAAGTTGAAATAACCCGACAATATAGTATAATATAATATAATATAATATAATATAATATAATATAATATAATATAATATAATATAATATAATATAATATAATATAATATAATATAATAAAATATAATATAATATAATACAATATAATATAATATAATATAAAATAATATAATATAATATAATATAATATAATATAATATAATATAATATAATATAATATAATATAATATAATATAATATAATATAATATAATATAATATAATATAATATAATATAATATATTATAATATAATATAATATAATATAATATAATATATTATATTATATTATATAATATAATGTAATATAATATTGTTACGCAAACCGAAAAGACCTAATATCGTTTAACAATAAAAACTAAACAAAAGCTACCAGCTACCCCAACACAATACACACGACACAAATACACACTAACACAAGGAATACAATGAACGCGTTGATTATCTAAAGCTGCACACACACATGTGTACAACGAACCAGGTAGCAACAACAACATAAAGTAAACCAGATACGACAAATATGTCACGGACAACATAAGCAAAGTACACAAACAACAATGCACTAGCAATAGAGTTCTCGAGAAGGCGAGATCACGAACCTTCCACCTCAAGAATGTTCGATTGACTTGTTGTGCGGACTATAAAAGGGCTGGACAAAGCAAGCAGCAGTCAGAGTTAATTCAGTCAGCCTTGTGTGAAGACGCGTTGCGGTTTGAACGTACAACTGGTATTGCTTGCAAAAAGGTTGTAAGCAGAAAAGATCTAACGTACAGTTGTTAGTGTTATCGCGGGCAGAAGTCTGAAATAGAATAGTGTACAAGCAAATTATTGTTGTATCGTTAAGTGTGAACAGTGGCACAAACGTAGTGTGAATAATAAAGAGAGTTTAGGAGAAAATAAACGCATATTTGTTTTTACTTGTTTTGAAATTAACGAACTCATATTTAAACGTTTTTAAAAAGGTAAAAGCGTAACAATTGGTGTAAGAAGTGGGATTGCAAAATCCAAAAGTAAAATTAAATAAATAAAGAAAAAATTTAAAATGAAGCTCACCGAACTAAGAGTGGAACGACTGAAACGAGAGTTGGGTAAACTAGAGCTGCCGACGACGGGAACGAATAATGAACTCCAAAGGCGGTTAAGGGAACATCTGCTGCTTCAGGGCATTAAAATCGGTTCTCACGAGTTCGAGGAAGAAGAGGAACGAGAATTACAGGATTCTGCAACTCCTAGCGTTGCTGACATAAATTAGTTCCTAGCAGCTATGATGGAGAAAATGCAAGTAGCAAACCAAAAGCTATTGGCGGAAGTACAAGAAGCTTCTAGAGCTGAGAATCAAAAGCTATTTGCTGATGTACGAGAAGCTTCTAGAACCGAAAATCAAAAACTTCTGGCTGAAGTACAAGAAGCTTCCAGAACCGAAAATCGCAAAATGCAAGAGGCGAACTAAAGGCTGTTTGCTGATGTACGTGAAGCTTCTAGAACCGAAAATCAAAATCTGCTAGCTGAAGTGCAAGAAGCTTCTAGAACCGAAAATCAAAAACTGCTAGCTGAAGTACGAGAAGCTTCTAGAGCTGAGAACCAGAAGCTATTTGAAGCTTCTAGAGCCGAAAACATACGACTGCAAGCAGCAATTTTGTCAAAAATTGAAAAGGAGCTGAAAGCAACATCTGGAAAGCTGCAGGAAATCCATGAGGCGGTCAGCAAAAGGATCACTGGTGTCGAGGAAAGGGTGTCATATTTAGAAAAGGCCGTTGACACGAAGATGGACAATCTGGAAAAGACCGTTGACACTAAAGTGAACAATTTGGAGAGGACCGTCGGCGGAAAAATCGTTATGATGGAGGAAAAGATCAACAACCTCCAAAGCCAGCGGCCGGAACCAGTGCGAGTCATTTCGGAAAGTACCGGCAGGATAAGAACACCTTGCTTTGATGGTAGCTCACCCCTATCCGTATTCAAATTCCAATTTGAGACAGTAGCCAGCAGAAACGGATGGGACGATGGAGAGAAGGCTCTAAAACTAATTCTGGCGTTAAAAGGTGTCGCAGCTGAGATTCTAGAAACCGTGTCAGCCAGCAACAGAAACAACTACAACGACTTAATGGTGGCGTTGCAGCGTAAATTTGGCGATGAGCACAAACGGGAACTATACCGCATGGAGTTGAGATGCCGGGCGCAAAAGGCAAATGAGTCATTACAAGCCTTTGCAATGGAGGTTGAGAGATTAGTGCAGCTCACATACCCAGGAGAAAACCATCCATTGATAGACAACTTTAAGACCGAGGCGTTTGTTAATGGCATACGCGACACTGACATTAAACTGGCGGTATGTTCGACACTGAAGAGAAACTTTGCAGAGACCGTGGCCTTCGCACTAGCCCAGGAGACCGCTCGAGCTATTTCTAAACCTCAAGTAAGCAAAGTGCGAAGAATGGAAGTAGAGGAGGTAGATGAATGGCTTTTAACTAAAGTTAAGGATATGGTGAAGCAAGCTTTAGAAGAAAACGGACGAAAGGCTAAACCTAAATGCTTCAACTGTGGAAAGAGCGGCCATTTCCAAAGAAACTGTAAAGCGCCACGGAAAAGATCAAGACTGGTCTCACCAACAAGACGACGTGCCATTGCTACGCCTAAGGCTACTGATGAACACTACGCTGAAACGAGTAGTTGCAAGAGAAGGCACGGAAAGCTTGAAAATATCGAGGATCATCCTGTGTCCAAAGTACCGAGAATAGAGGCTAATATGCAAATCGAAAAGTCCTCGGGCACTTACACAACTGCAAAGAAGACTGAAGTTATAAAAGTTAGAAGAGGACGCAAGAATATCAGAGCTGATT
This sequence comes from Sarcophaga variegata, assembly GCA_932273835.1. Lineage (NCBI taxonomy): Eukaryota > Metazoa > Arthropoda > Insecta > Diptera > Sarcophagidae > Sarcophaga > Sarcophaga variegata. The sequence continues at coordinate 57,488,745 of OW026360.1, read as the reverse complement.
CCGGACTATCGCCATTAACAAAACGAAGAGTCACAAAACATGGCAAGGCTGATGCTCTATCAAGCCGATATCGTAATTTGGAGCGTAATCATTATGTAAAGGCTGAGAAGAAGGAATCCACCGTTGATGTCCGGCGAATGCAGATCGAAGCCAATGAAGACTGGTCCGAAGCACAAAAGAGTGACCCGATACTGGCGAAGATAATAGCAGCTAAGGAAGAGGATAAACGACCTACCAGCAATGAGATACCCGGAGAAGGTTCTCTTACAAAAGCGTATTGGGCACTATGGGACAGTTTACGGTTGATAAACGGATGCTTATATCGACGTTGGGAAAGCGCTGATGGCAAGACCTTATCCAACCTATTAGTAGTGCCTTCCTCCAAGACAAAAGAAGTGCTAAAGGAGTCCCATAATGGAGCTAGCGGAGGACATCTGGGAGTGACAAAGACGTTGGAAAGGCTAAAACGACGTTTTTATTGGGTTGGATGTCAACAAGCAGTAGCGGATTGGATAGCAAACTGTACCCAATGTATTGCATCTAAAGGTCCAGTAAAAAGAAGTCAAGGTCAGCTGCAACAGTATAACTCGGGCGCACCTTTGGAGTTTAGAGCTATGGTCAGTAATGGAATGAAAGCCAGGTATGATCGTGCAGCAAACACGGAGTGTTTCCATGAAGGACAACTGGTACTATTCTACAACCCAACGCAAAAGAAAGGATTATTCCCCAAGTCGCAAAGTAGCTGGGATGGACCGTATAAAGTAATTAAACGGTTAAATGATGTCGTGTACAGGATACAGAAAGCTGGCAGCCCAAGGAAAAAAAATGAAGGTCGTACATAAAGAGCGACTGGCAAAATATGGGAGTAGAGATAATGAGCCTATTCGGGACGAACAGGCTTAAGTGGGCGGCAGTGTTACGCAAAGCGAAAAGACCTAATATCGTTTAACAATAAAAACTATAAACAAAAGCTACCAGCTACTCCAACACAATACACACGACACAAATACACACTAACACAAGGAATACAATGAATACGTTGATTATCTAAAGCTGCACACACACATGTGTACAACGAACCAGGTAGCAACAACAACATAAAGTAAACCAGCTACGACAAATATGTAACGGACAACATAAGCAAAGTACACAAACAACAATGCACTAGCAATAGAGTTCTCGAGAAGGCGAGATCACGGACCTTCCACCTCAAGAATGTTCGATTGACTGGTTGTGCGGACTATAAAAGGGCTGGACAAAACAAGCAGCAGTCAGAGTTAATTCAGTCAGCCTTGTGTGAAGACGCGTCGCGGTTTGAACGTACAAGTGGTATTGCTTGCAAAAAGGTTGTAAGCAGAAAAGATCTAACGTACAGTTGTTAGTGTTATCGCGGGCAGAAGTCTAAAATAGAATAGTGTACAAGCAAATTATTGTTGTATCGTTAAGTGTGAACAGTGGCACAAACGTAGTGTGAATAATAAAGAGAGTTTAGGAGAAAATAAACGCATATTTGTTTTTACTTGTTTTGCAATTAACGAACTCATATTTAAACGTTTTTAAAAAGGTAAAAAACGTAACAATATAATATAATATAATATAATATAATATAATATAATATAATATAATATAATATAATATAATATAATATAATATAATATAATATAATATAATATAATATAATATAATATAATATAATATAATATAATATAATATAATATAATATAATATAATATAATATAATATAATATAATATAATATAATATAATATAATATAATATAATATAATATAATATAATATAATATAATATAATATAATATAATATAATATAATATAATATAATATAACATAATATAATATAATATAATATAATATAATATAATATAATATAATATAATATAATATAATATAATATAATATAATAAAATATAATATAATTCAATATAATATAATATAATATAATATAATATAATATAATATAATATAATATAATACAATATAATATAATATAATATAAAATAATATAATATAATATAATATAATATAATATAATATAGTATAATATAATATAATATAATATAATATAATATAATATAATATAATATAATCTAATATAATATAATATAGTATAATATAATGTTATATGTGAAGGTGCAAACTTCCCATCCTCGGCGACTTAAACAGGATTGCTTAAACGAAGGCAAATTAGCAACAGAGGGCACTGAAGTATATATTTAAGCTTTTTTATATTTTAATATTATTGTTGTTTTTCGACATTAAATTTTTGTTTTGTTTTATTAATTATATCATTCTTGCTTGTAACATCCACAAGTATGCAACATAATTTGTCTTCAGATTGTCCATTAGTGAATTTTATAATTTGTATAAAGAAATTAATATTTGTAAAGAAAACAAAAAAAAGTGAATTGTGCCTTATAAGAAAAGAAAGAAATAAAGAAGAATCGAAATTTAATAAAAGAGGAATTGAATTTTCTGTGGTTTAACTCAGTGGAAAAGGATGGAAATAGTGGAAAGCCAATTAGCCAACAAAAAAAAAAAAAAAAAAAAGATAAGTGTTTTTTGTGTGGTTTTGTTTGTTGGAACTTTTCTAATTTGGTACCCTTTTTTGTAGTGTCGTGAGCAACAGCCTATTTTTGTGTGTTCTTCCCCCCGCATACAGTCCACGGATTTAGCACATAATATAATATAATATAATATAATATAATATAATATAATATAATATAATATAATATAATATAATATAATATAATATAATATAATATAATATAATGAAGTCGCCGTGGTGTAGTAGGTAGTGTGTTGGCTTACTATTCGTAAAGCCCGGGTTCGTATCCCAGGTCAGACATCAAAAATGAAATATGAAAAAAAATATTTCTTCGGCGACTTCCTCTCAGCAGATTTCTGGCAAAAGCTCTGAGAGTAAATAAAATTGCCATGAAAAAGTTTCTCAAAATTCTGTCGGTCGGAGTCGACGTTAAACTGTAGGTCCCGCCACTCACGTATAAAATTAACGCACACAACATGAGTGGTGTGAGAAGCTAGGCCGTAATCCTGACTGAAGGGTTGTAATGGCCAATTATGTATGTATGTATAATATAATATAATATAATATAATATAATCTAATATAATATAATATAATATAATACAATATAATATAATATAATATAATATAATATTATATAATATAATATAACATAATATAATATTGTTACGTTTTTATCTTTTTTAAAAACGTTTAAATATGAGTTCGTTAATTGCAATCAAAGTAAAATCAAATGCGTCTTTAGTTTTTCTTAAACTCTCTTTATTATTTACACTACTTTTGTGTACCACCGTATAGAACTTAACGATACAACAATAATAATCTGTTTATTCACTGTACTAGTTCACACAAGTATTCGCTAGATCTTTACAACCACGACTTATTTTATTCACACGCAACTTCACACAAGGCTGACTAAATTAACTCTAACTGCTGCTTGCTTTGTCCAGCCCTTTTATAGTCCGCACACACGCGTATCAATTAGTATGATGAACGTTCTCGATGTGGAAGGTTCTCGCTCCCGCCTTCTCGAGAACTCTATTGCTAGTACATTGTTGTTTTTGTACTTTGCTTATGTTGTCCATTACATATTTGTCGTAGCTGGTTTGATTCATTCCATGTTGTTGTTGCTACCAGGTTCGTTGCACATATGTGTGTGTGCAGCTTTAGATAATCAACACGTTCGTTGTATTCTTAGTGTTAGTGCGTATTTGTATTGTGTGGCTTTTGTTTGTCGTTTTTATTGTTAAACGATATTAGGTCGTTTCTTTTTGCGTAACACCGCCGCCCACTTAAGCCTGTTCGTCCCGAATAGGCTCATAATCTCCTTTCCCATATTTTGCCAGTCGCTCTATGTGTACGACCTACACGACATCGTTTAACCGTTTAATTATTTTATACGTTCCATCCCAGCTGGTTTGTAGCTTGGGAAATAATCCTTTCTTCCGCTTTGGGTTGTATAGCAGAACCATTTGTCCTTCATGGAAGCCCGCCGTGTTTGCCGCACGATCATACCTGGCTTTCATTCTATCACTGACCATTTTTATACGGGTGCGCACAAACTCATGAAGTTCATTTAGGTTTTCGTCTTTTCCAGTGTATGTGGCATCTCTCTCGGTGCCGGGCTTAACACCAAACTCTAAGTCACCGGGCAGCTTTATCTCAGTCCCAAAGATAACCTTGGCGGGTGAGCTAGATGTTGAATCATGGACCGCGGATCGGTACGCCAGTAGAAACCTCGGAATGTGTTCGTCCCAGTCCTTCTGTTGCTCGCTCACTACTTTTTGCAAGTATTCCTCTAGGGTTCGATTAAATCGTTTTACCATTCCGTCTGACTGTGGGTGAAGAGGCGTCGTTCGAGTCTTCTTAATACCGTATACTTCGCACATTTCCTTGAATACAGCTGACTCAAAATTTCTGCCTTGATCGGAATGTAGTTCTATTGGAACCCCGTAGCGACATACGCAGTTGTTGACAAAAACATTTACTATGGTGTTCGCCTCTTGATTGGGTATGGCATACACTTCCGGCCACTTGCTGAAATAGTCCATCACAACGAGAACATATCGGTTTCCGGCATTGCTGACAGGAAAAGGGCCTGCTACGTCCATCGCTATCCGCTCGAAAGGTGCGCCTGAGTTATATTGTTGTAGCTGACCTCGAGTTCTTCTTACTGGACCTTTAGCTGCAATACACTGGGTACAATTTTCTAACTAGTCCGACATGCTGACATCCAACCCAATAAAAACGTTGTTTTAGCCTTTCCAGCGTCTTGGTCACTCCAAGATGTCCTCCGCTGGCTCCATCATGGAACTCATTTAAGACTTCTTTGATTTTGGAGGAAGGCACTACCAATAGGTTGGATGAGGTCTTGCCATCAGCGCTTTCCCAAAGTCGATATAGGGACCCATTTATGATCTTTAAGCTGTCCCATAGTGCCCAATATGCTTTTGTAAGAGGACCTTCTGCGGATATCTCATTTCTTGTAGGTCGTTTGTCCTCCTCCTTCGCTGCTATTACCTTCGCCAATATTGGTCACTCCTTTGTGCTTGGGACCAGTCTTCGTTGGCTTCAATCCGCGTTAGCCGGATATCGACGATGGATTCATTTTTCTCAGCTTTCATGCAATGTTTACACTCCAAATTACAAGGTCGGCGTGAAAGAGCGTCAGCATTTCCATGTTTTATGCCCCTTCGGTGTTCAATGCTGAAGTCGTAAGTCTGGAGGCGTTCAGTCCAACGCGCTAACTGTCCTTCGGGGTTCTTGAATTGTAGCAGCCACCTCAGTGCGAAGTGATCAGTCCTTAGCAGAAAATTTTGGCCATACAGGTATTTATGGTAATGTTTGATGCACTCCACAACTGCCAGTAGCTCTCGTCGGGTCACACAATAATTCCGTTCAGGCTTTGACAATGTGCGACTATAGTAGCCTACGACTTTCTCTGTTCCTTTGACCACTTGGGAAAGTACACCACCAATACCATATCCGCTAGCATCACTTTCTAAGATGAATTTTTCTCCTGGGACTGGATACGCCAAAACTGGTGCAGCACACAATAGGGCTGTTAGTGTCTGGAACGCCTTCTCCTGTGGCTCACCCCATTGATAGATTTTTGATTTCTTGGTGAGCTCATGTAAACTTGCAGCCACGCTGGCAAAGTTAGGCACAAATCGTCTGTAATATGTGCATAGTCCCAAAAAGCTGCGTAGTTTATGAAGATTCTGGGGACAAGGCCAGTCCTTTACTGCTCGTATTTTATCTTCATCGGTGGATATGCCATCTGCTGTGATAAGATGCCGCAAATATTTCACCTGCTTTTGGAAAAATGCACATTTCGTTACGCTTAGTTTTAGTCCAGCCGTTGTTATTCGTTGCATAACTTCTCCCAGGTTCTTGAGGTGTTCGTCGAAAGTTCTGCCCATCACTATTATGTCGTCGAGATACACCAGGCAAGTCTTCCAATGCAGTCCCTTTAGCACACGTTCCATAAGCCGCTCGAATGTGGCCGGAGCATTACAGAGTCCAAATGGCATAACCTTAACTTTAAACTGCCATAAGCCGCCGTTCGCATTGAATGCAGTTTCCTCCTTGTCCTTCTCTGCAATCTCCACCTGCCAATACCCGCTTTGTAGATCCAATGTGGAAAACCATTTTGTTCCGGCTAGCGTGTCGAGTGTGTCGTCAATTCTCGGTAGCGGGTAACTATCCTTTTTGGTGACATCATTCAGCTTCCTTTAGTCTACGCAGAATCTTGTACTGCCATCTTTCTTCTTTACTAAGACTACAGGTCAGCTCCACGGACCCGAAGATGGTTCGATTACACCGCTCTTCCTCATTTCGTCGACTAACTCCTTGACCTCATTACGCTTCGCCAGCGGTATGCTTCTGGGTGCCTGCTTTATCGGTCTCGCTTCGCCAGTATCAATTTCATATTTGACAAAGGCTGTTGCCTTGCCTTTTGTTGTTCGTGGCGAAAGCGAAAGCATACCTCTTTAGCAGCTTTTTGGCTTTGTTTTTCTCTGCAGCTGCTAAAACTGCTATCCTTTTCTCCATATTTTCACCAAATTGCTTTTGATCCTTGGCTGACATATCGGCAGGTTGCGACGTTTGTTCGCTGTTTATTACCGCCTCTACTGGAACACATTGACCCACCTCTGAGTTTTTACAGACGACTCTTTCATGGCCTGATATATTTAGCACTCTCACCGGGACTATTCTTTGTTCTGTGGATTTGACGAGGGCCTTTGCTGATATTAAATCGGTCTGTATTTCTGCTGGTTCAACAACCCACAAGCGGTTTCCCACACAATCTCCCTCCATAAGCGCCCATATCAGTGATTCACTCTGAGGTGGCAATTTAAGTTGTTCGACCACAACTATCCCTCTGGCATGCACTTGGTGCTTGTACCCCACGTCTAGAGGTATCTCTACATTTCGCCAACTCATAATCTGTTGCCCCATATTCAAATTTATGCCATGAGCTATCATAAAATCGGCGCCAATGATAACCTCGTCCACAATTTCGGCAACAATAAAGATATGACTTACACTAATGTTGGCAATAGTCACCTTCGCCACTGTTTTTCCGTGGACGGTGGCAGACTCTCCCGTAGCTGTCCGTAGTCTTACATTGCCAAGTGCTTCACACTTCCCCTTCACTACATCTGGTCTGATGATAGACTGCATCGCCCCGGTGTCTATAGTGAAGATATGTGGTCTGCCATTTATGTATCCGCACGCCGTAAGATCGTTGTTGTTCTGTTGCATCACTGATATTGAGATTGTGGGGCCCTCGCTTGTGGGAGCCAGCACTTGCCCCTCAGTGCTAGCTCGTTTTAGTTTAACGGGGACTCTTGTGAAGATGGCTGGTAGTTCGCCCGTTTCTTATTCCTTGATGGTGAGACGGATCTTGATCTCTTGCGTGGCGCTTTGCAGTTTCTTTGGAAATGGCCACCCTTTCCACAGTTGAAGCATTTAAGTTTAGCGTTTTGTCCATTTTCTCCCAAAACTTGCCTCAACATCTCTTTAAATTTTTCCAAAAGGCATTCCTCCTCCTCCACTACTTCCATTTTTCGCACTTTACTGACTTGTGGTCTAGAAATCGTGCGAGCGGTCTCCTGGGCTAGTGCGAAGGCCACTGTCTCTGCAAAGGTTGTCTTCTGTGTGGAGCATACCGCAAGTTTGATGTCAGGGTCGCGTATGCCATTAACAAACGCCTCGGTCCTAAAGTTGCCTATCAACGGATGGTTTTCTCCTGGGTATGTGAGCTGCACTAATCGCTCAACCTCCATTGCAAAGGCTTGTAATGACTCATTTCCCTTTTGCGCCCGGCATCTCAACTCCATGCGGTATAGTTCCCGTTTGTGCTCATCGCCAAATTTACGCTGCAACGCCACCATTAAGTCGTTGTAGTTGTTTCTGCTGCTGGCTGACATGGTTTCCAGAATCTCAGCTGCGACACCTTTTAACGCCAGAATTTGTTCTAGAGCCTTCTCTCCATCGTCCCATCCGCTTCTGCTGGCTACTGTTTCAAATTGGAATTTGAATAGGGGTGAGCAACCATCAAAGCAAGGTTGTCTTATCCTGCCGGTACTTTCCGAAACGACTCGCACTGGTTCCGGTCGCTGGCTTTGGAGGTTGTTGATCTTTTCCTCCATCATAACGATTTTTCCGCCGACGGTCCTCTCCAAATTGTTCACTTTAGTGTCAACGGTCTTTTCCAGATTGTCAACTTTCGTGTCAACGGCCTTTTCTAAATGTGACACCCTTTCCTCGACACCAGTGATCCTTTTGCTGACCGACTCATGGATTTCCTGCAGCTTTCCAGATGTTGCTTCCAGCTCCTTTTCAGTTTTTGACAAAATTGCTGCTTGCAGTCGTTGGTTTTCGGCTCTAGAAGCTTCAAATAGCTTCTGGTTCTCAGCTCTAGAAGCTTCTCGTACTTCAGCTAGCAGTTTTTGATTTTCGGTTCTAGAAGCTTCACGTACATCAGCAAACAACCTTTCGTTCGCCTCTTGCATTTTGCGATTTTCGGTTCTGGAAGCTTCTTGTACTTCAGCCAAAAGTTTTTTAATTTTCGCTTCTAGAAGCTTCGAATATCTTCTGTTTTGTTACTTCCATTTTCTCCATCATAGCAGCTAGCAACAAATTTACGTCAACACCGCTAGGGGTTGCAATGGCCTTTACCTCTATTGTTGACAGCTTGAGTTTATCCAACTCTCGTTTAAGCCGCTCCACTTTTAATTCAGAGAGTTTCATTTTGATTTTGATTTTCTCTTTCTTAATTATTATTTATTTTTACTTTTGGATTTTGCAATCCCACTTCTGACACCAATTGTTACGTTTTTACCTTTTTTAAAAAACGTTTAAATATGAGTTCGTTAATTGCAACCAAAGTAAAAACAAATGCGTCTTTAGTTTTTCTTAAACTCTCTTTATTATTTACACTACTTTTGTGTACCACCGTATAGAACTTAACGATACAACAATAATAATCTGTTTATTCACTGTACTAGTTCACACAAGTATTCGCTAGATCTTTACAACCACGACTTATTTTATTCACACGTAACTTCACAGAAGGCTGACTAAATTAACTCTGACTGCTGCTTGCTTTGTCCAGCCCTTTTATGGTCCGCACACACGCGTATCAATTAGTATGATGAACGTTTTCGATGTGGAAGGTTCTCGCTCGCGCCTTCTCGAGAACTCTATTGCTAGTACATTGTTGTTTGTGTACTTTACTTATGTTGTCCGTTACATATTTGTCGTAGCTGGTTTGATTCATTCCATGTTGTTGTTGCTACCAGGTTCGTTGCACATATGTGTGTGTGCAGCTTTAGATAATCAACACGTTCGTTGTATTCTTACCCTGCCGTCAAATGAGTAGCTACCCTGCCGACAAATGAGTAGCTAACTACAAAAAACATTAACTTTAAGTTTGCTTGTATAGACTAACTTAAAGCTAACTACTACGCAATGCAAAATTTACATTAACCAAAGTGTATACAAACACTCCAATCCTTATCGCTGTTGGATATAGATAACTAACGTCTTAGACGTTTGATTAATAAACAAAACCGCGTGTCATCTTTTCGCTTTATATTTTTGGTTAAAAATTATTTGTTTGCGTAAAATAATTAAAAAAAATACACTAAATTAAAAAATACATAAATTCGCAAGGTTTGAAGTGTTTTTATTTGAAGTGAAGTGAAACAATATTAAAAGGCCGCTTGCCAAAAAAGGTTACGGAAATTATGTCACCAAATTTGTGCATGGACATAAACTTGGATGGTGTTCATGGTAAAAAGCATTTAAAAGACTTTGCTGCTTTTTATGACGCCTTAACAGGTAAGTGCTAATTTGAAAATATAAGTTTTAAACAAGTTTTATAACATGTAAAAATGTATATACATATTTTTTAAACAGATTTTATTTATTAATTTATTAATTTTTTTATTTATTTATTTTATTAATTTATTTATTTTCTTTTTACATGAATAAACTTTTGTTTTCTATTAAAATATAAATTTTAAAAAACTGTTTCATTTCGAATAATTAATATGATAGCTTATTATTATGAGTTTAAAGCCAACGTGTAAAGAACTGACTTTTCATTCACTGAAATTTAGCTAACTTATAGTCAGTTTAAAAAAAACTAGCTTAAAGCTAATTAAAAGTAGTAAGTTTATAGCTAGCTACAAATAGGTTTACTTTAAGTTAACTGCTAAGTAACTAACTTTAAATTAATTTAAAAGTAATGCAGAGTCGGACAATTGACTACTTCCTAGGACATCGCAATGTTAAAATAGTTAGTCATTTCCATATAAAAGTAATCCAAGTGTCAACCACCACTGCTTGAGAAATAGTTGGTTTTAAGTTAATTTAAAGCCAACTGAGTGTACGACAGGGTAGTGTTAGTGCGTGTTTGTATTGTGTGGCTTTTGTTTATCGTTTTTGTTGTTAAACGATATTAGGTCGTTTCGTTTTGCATAACAATATAATAAAATATAATATAATATAATAAAATATAATATAACATAATATAATATAATATAATATTATGTAATATAATATAATACAATATAATATAATATAATATATTCAAATATAATATAATATAATATAATAAAATAAAATATAATACAATATAATATAATATAATATAATATAATATAATATAATATAATATAATATAATATAATATAATATAATATAATATAATATAATATAATATAATATAATATAATATAATATAATATAATATAATATAATATAATATAATATAATATAATATAATATAATATAATATAATATAATATAATATAATATAATATAATATAATATAATATAATATAATATAATATAATATAATATAATATAATATAATATAATATAATATAATATAATATAATATAATATAATATAATATAATATAATATAATATAAAATAATATAATATATTATAATATAATGTTATATAATATAATATATATATATATAGTTTTAAAGTGCAAATAAAACGAAAAAAAAAATAAATTAAAATAAAAATAAAAAACGCAACATCAAAATGTTTTTTCTTAATGATTTTTAAGAAATTATTAAACTAAATAAATTATAGTTTAATCATTTAAAATTGGGTACTTGAATACTGACCGCGAAGACCAAACTGTTTCGAGACGAAAAGACCGATCGCTTAAGATGATAATATTCAACTAACTTTTATTATGTCAATATTTCTTAAATCTATAGTTTTTACATACTTAATTCTAACTGCCTATTTAAATTCAGCAACTGGTTATTCTAATTACTTATTCGATATGTATTCATTAATCTTATCCTATGTATTCAATAATTTTAAATCTACTTAACAATAGGGTGGTACTAATTTATTGCATAAATTCATTATTATTATTATTATTTCATAATTATTATTATTATTAATTATTATTATTAAAAGCATATATAAAAAATATTATAAAAAGTTGAAATAACCCAACAATATAATATAATATAATATAATATAATATAATATAATATAATATAATATAATATAATATAATATAATATAATACAATAAAATATAATATAATATAATATAATATAATATAATATAATATAATATAATATAATATAATATAATATAATATAATATAATATAATATAATATAATATAATATAATATAATATGATATAATATAATATAATATAATATAATATAATATAATATAATATAATATAATATAGTATAATATAGTATAATATAATATAATATAATATAAT
>OW026360.1:57469401-57474401 GCA_932273835.1 Sarcophaga variegata | reverse complement strand
TAAGCCATTGTAGCATATCCAGCATAAACTGTATTGGTGTATATCTATTACATTTTATTATTATTCTCATAGCTTTATTTTGTAGTTTTTGTAGTCTTTCTATTTGACCATTAGTGCAGCACGTATATAATATTGTTGAACCGAATTCAAAATGTGGTTTAATGATTGAGTTATATATATTTATCGCAGTTAATGTTGATATTTTTTTCCTTATTCTTCGAAAGAAGTTAATTTTTTTAGCAATTTTTTTACAAATATAATCTATATGGTCTTTAAAATTCATCGCATTGTCTATTATAAAACCGAGATATTTAATTTTGTTCACTTTTTCTATAATTTTATTATTAATCTCCATATCTGAGTTGTTATTCATATTTATTTCCATAATTTTTGTTTTATCTTCGTTGAGTTTTAATTTATTCATTTTCAGCCACTTATTTACATTATCAAGATCATACTTTAAGTTTATTTGGCATTCTTCATCCGTTTCCGATATATTAAATATAAGAGTATCGTCCGCGTATAACACTATTTCACATTTTTGCAAGACATTAGGCATGTCATTAATATATATTATGAATAGCAAAGCACCTAGGATAGATCCTTGTGGAACCCCATATTCATTTGTTATTTCACTCGATTTTACGTTATTGACTCTTGTTATTTGTTTCCTATTTGTTAGATAAGACTTAAACCAATTCAATTCATTATCTCGTACTCCATAGTTGTATAATTTTTGTATCAGAATGTCTCTATCTATCGTTTCAAAGGCTCTTCGAAAATTCAGAAATATTGCCATTATCTTCTTATTTTTGCCAATGTTCTTCCATCTATTGATAACATAGTTCACCGCGGTTTCGCATGAATATCGTTTTCTAAACCCCGATTGATATTTAGATAAAATATTATTATTTTCCACGTATTGTTCGAGTTGTTTCTTTACTACTTTTTCAAGTATTTTTTCACATAATTTCAACGAGTTTATTGGCCGAAATTCTTCACATTTATTTGTTCCCGATACCTTCTCAATAGGTGTTACCATTGATGTCTTCCAATTCTCGGGGAAAATACCCGTTTCCATAGACTCATTTATAATTTTCAGTATTCTTTCACCAATTGTGTTCCAATTATCTAAAATCATTTTAATATTTACGCTGTTATAATCCGGTTTGTTTTTTATATCTTTGCAAATTGTTTTTAGTTCGTAGTTTTATATTGCACGGAATTTGAATCTCATATTTATCACATTTTGTTGATCAATATATCTCACATATTCTATTTTATCTCTAATTTCCTTAATACTATTTACAAAATATTCATTAAAATTATTTGCTATTTCGGCATTTGTTTTATATTCTACATTATTAAATATCACAGTCTTTATCACATTTCGGTTATTCTTTAGCACTAGATCTTTGATATTATTCCACATTTGCTTCTGATCATTAGAATTACTTATTGCTTTATTAATATAATTATTTTTTTCTTGTTCGAGTTTTGTTTTATATAAATTTCTTATTCTTTTATACTCATTCCATGCTGCATAATTATTTTGGCATTTAGCGATATTATATTTTATTATTTTTTCACTTTTTAAGACTTCCAGCTGCCTGTTGAACCACTTATTCCTTATACTTTTCTCGTATATTGTCCTATTTACCGAAAGTTTTTTAATCGTTTTTTCAAAAGCTTCATCAATTAAATTTACATTGTAATTTAAATCATGTCTTTCTTCATTTCCCAGTATGTTGTTTATTTCCCTTTGGAATACGTTCTTTCTGTATTTAAACACATTTGATTCATTCCTATTCATTATCGAGTTATCAGTATTCTTAATTTTAATTTTTATTAATTCATGGTCCGATATTTTATTTGTACTGCTAATATTAGCACTAATATTTTTCATATTTGTTATAACATAATCAATTACTGTTTTCGAATCTTTTGTTACTCTAGTGTAATCATTTATTAACTGTTTTAATCCATTATCATTAATTATGCATTTAATTTTCTTCTTATAAACACTTTCGTTTGACCAATCAATATTAAAGTCTCCAACAATAACAATGTCCTTGCCTTTTTCAATAAGTTCTTCAATTATTTCCTCAATTATATCACAAAATTCAGCTTCTTGACTTCTTGGTGATCTATAAACTCCCACTATTATCATCGAGTAATTGTTGTATTTTACGCTATATGCACCAATTCAGTGTTTGAAATCACTGACTTTTTCAAATATCATCTTCACCTCCCAACATTTGTTGTAGTACATTATTATTCCCCCGGTTCTCGTTGAATTGGATAATAATGCCATTTGAAAGTATTCCGGTATCACTATCTCCGATTCATTCACATTGTCCGTTAGGTGTGTCTCCGATAATATTATAAAATGTGGTTTCTCTATATCCGCAATTGCTTCTATCTGATTAAAGTTGTTAATTAATCCCTGAACATTTGTATACATGCCACATACATCCTTTAATTGTTATTCATTTATGCCCATTATTCGTTTTTTCAAATTCAGTTTGTTCTTATAAACAGGACATTCTCTATCTGTAGTCGCATGATTTTCATCTAAACCCAGATTCAGTTTTCTATTACTTTTCACGCAGTTGATACATTTTTTTATTTGATCTTCTTTACATTGCTTTGTACTATGATTTCCGTGACATTTGAGACATATTTCGCTGTTCTTGCAGTTCACCGACTTATGGTTGAATCCATTACACCTAAAACACCTAGTTACTTCCGTTCCATCAAACACTCGACATTTTTCCCACCCAACATTTAATTTTTGTACCGCAATTACTCTCTGATATGATTCACTATTTATTCTCAATTTAGCGTTATAAATTAATCTATTGTTTCTTCTTGTTTCATATACCTTTATTAAATTAATTTTACTATTCTCCATGACCTGATTTTGCTTTCTTAATTTTTCAATAAGTTCTTTTTCTTCATATTTAAATGTCATATCCGTTATAACTATTATCATTTCAAATTCACTCGGCACTTTTATCTCGTATGTTTCACTCATTTTGTTCTCGATGGCAGTTTTTATTTTATCTCGTTCATCTTTGTTTTCACTTTGAATGATCACCGTTCCATTTCTTCTACTTTCAATATTCGTTATTTTAAAATCTATTGGGTCTACCTTTTTATTTAAATCTTCCTTCGTTTTTTCAATTTTTTGCTTTTCCTTGGGTTTAATTACCAATGGCACTTGAATTTTAACCTCTGGCAACCCTGCATTTGTTTTAACTGCATCTGCGAATGTCAACTTATTTTGTTTTACATTTGTTTCCTCGATCACTTTCTTTATTTCACCGCACAAGTTATGTCAACCTCCCATTCCAATAACTCAACATATTCCCTGCCAGTCAATTGGCAACAATAACAACAATACAATAGTTCAACAAACTTAATTTTAATTAGTAAGCAATATAAACAGTTGCAAAATTATTAAGTTTGATGAACTACATATTGTTCATAGTCAGCAATAAATTATAATTTTTCTGGAACGTATTTATTTCAACAAACGTAAGCTAAATATAATAATATAAAATTTATAAATATTGTAATTACTTTTAAGTTTAGTTTTAGTCTTGGTTTGGATATCAAATAAAGAACACAATAAAGAAAAAGAAAAAACAATATAAATTGTTTTTTTTTATTTTCAATGAACCCTCGGACATCGTAATTGGCGCAGTCGGTATAAATTAACCTAGTGACACTAAAGTGCACAAAAGAACAAAAAATAGTCTAAAGACTTTATAGTGAAAAAAGGAAAAAAACACATAATTAAATTAAAAATTGTGTAAATGAACCTAGTGACACAAAAGTGCACAAAAGAAAAATAATTTTTTTTTACAAAAATAGTCTAAAGACTTTGTTGTGAAAACAAAACAAAAAAAAAAACACTCAAAACAATTAAATTTTGTGTAATTGTGATCGATTAATAAATACTACATATAAAAGTAAAAACAAACCAAAAAAACAGATAATGTCCGTCGAAAATCAATCAACAGTTCTATCCGGGTCCGACCTTCTGAAAGAAGCGGCCCGCATCAAAGAGTTCCATGGTACAAAAGAATATGATTTGTCGTCCTTCATCAGAGAGGTGGAAATAATATTGCCATTGTTCAAAGGAAATTCAAGGACCAGCCCTACAAGTAGTAAGAGCTTTAGGATCAGACACAACATGGACCCAAATTAAAGAGGAACTTGTCAAGAATTTTGGAGTTAAGGAAAGCTACCACAGTCTCTACCACCAGGCTATTAACATGAAAAACAATAATGTAAGTGAATATTTTAAGAATCTTAGAAATATATTAGATAAGTTAAATAATAAATATGAATTCGATATGAATAAACCTCAAGAGTTTTCACCTCCTACTAATGAATCAATCATTCTTAAGACATTTTTGAACGGAATTCACCCAAGCTTATCTAGCATAATTTATAGTAGAGATATATCCACACTTAGGGAAGCTTATTACGTTTTAGAAGAGACAGGAATACTAAGACAATATGACAATAGATTTCCAAAATATTCATATACACGTTAACAATACCAACAACAAAGACACTATAACGAAGACGGACAGAACAGGACATATCAAAAAAAACAGACATATCAAAGACAACCATTTCAAAACTCATATAATTATAGTCCTTCTCCAATTAATCATAATATTAATTCTAATCAGTCTCGACAAAACCCTTTTAACACAAACAACACTCAACAATCCAGACGTAGCCAATATTTGAACCGAACTTTTGGTCATACTAATAATGGGCCTACTCCAATGGAAGTAGACCATATTGAAAACAATAGTACACAGGAAGTAAATTTTCAATGTCATGCCCAAAAATTCGTTTACCGATAGTCGAACTAAAAATAGGAAATACAAACCTCAAATGCTTACTTGACACAGGATCAACAACCTCTTTGCTTAATAAAAATCTACTACCTGAATTTAAAAGAACAAAATTAAAGA